>VNKF01011517.1:0-22801 GCA_008044355.1 Drosophila lacteicornis
TTTTCAGCAATAGTGATTTCACCTTTGGTCAACTTCACTCCATTTTCGTCGAACACTACTGTCACTCCAGCCTCTTGTAGCCTCCTTACTGATATCAGATTTTCTGGAACTTCTCCGCAGTATAGTACGTCTTCCAGTGTTATTTGATATTCATTTTCCAGACGGACGACTCCACGCTTTGTTGCAAAGATATATTCCCCATGCTTGGCAACGGCAATCTTAATTGGAGTTTTCAGGTCAGCATGGTCCACAAATAAAGCCTCATCGTTTATGAGGTGGTCAGTAGCACCCGAGTCGAGTATAAAGTTCACGTTCGCGTTACATTTATTATTAACATTATTAACACTTTTTAACATGAACGCGAATCCTGGCTTGGTTGTTGCAGTGTGCGCTTGCTTGTTATTTTCTTTATTATTTTCATTATTAATTTGCCTTTTATAACCATAACAATCCTTTTTTATGTGGCCTAGCTTTCCACAGTGGTGACATTTTATGTTATTCAGTTTTTGCTTCCCAATATATGGTTTTCGAGTATTATTTGTATTATAATTTTTTGCTTTAAGTTTATATTTGTTATCGGTTTTATAATGGTTTTTATAGTTATTGTTGAAATTATGTCTAGTCTCAGCCTGCATAACTTTCTTACTAGTGTCGTTTATAGCGTTTTTGATTTTTACCTCATGGTCTAGTAAACGGTTCTTGACAAAAGCTAATGTAATATTTTCTTCTGAAAGTGTCTCTATAGCTGTAATCACCCCGTCATACGATGCTGGCAATGTGAGCAGTAAATGGGAAACTCGATCCATTTCGTCCATTTTAGCACCCGACGCTAATAGTTCGCCAACTAACTCATCAAAAAAAATGAAATGGTTCACTAGCGCCATCTCACTCTTGAGTTTGAGCGACAACAGCCGTTTGCGCACAGATAATTGCGACGCACACTGGGGTAACAGAGCCAATTTCGGCGATCAAATCAACCAAGCGTGATAGAGAAGCCATTGTAATTTTTTCTTATCGAGTTTAATTCACTTATAAAAAAAAACATGGTTATCAAAAAAAATATTTTTTTAATATTTAAATTTTTTTTTTTTAATTTTTTTTAATTATGTAAAAATAAGATTACGCTATAATTGTACAATTTTACGATATATTTGCTGAACATTAGTTAGTCTTTAGTAGTTTAAGCCCATTTTTAATATACAAAATATAAATTTTAAAAAATGGAAAAATAAAAACATTTTTTTATTTCATATTACATTTTTAAAGAAGATTTTAATCAAAATAAATTTACAGGGAGCTTAACATTTGGTAAATTAATATAATATATTATGTTTACACAAAACGAAAGAGGACCTCGTTTATTCTTCTTCTTCTCAAGCTTCTCAATTTCGATAGTTTAATATCGATACAAGGCATTGCGATTACTAGTTGCTATTCAAATAATATTTTAAACTTTGAAGTAAGTATTTACCAGTTTTTGCCAGACTGTTAAAGTTTTTTGTGTATTTATAATTTAACCCATTAAGAAAATAACATTTTAAGCTCAAATTGATTGAAATTAATTAAGTTTTTTTACTCATAGGAGCTACTTTACAGACAGATTCGAATTCTGTTCGAATTCGAATTAAGTTTGCTAGATTATCTTTGTAAATGGTAAATATCAGATTTAAAAGGTTTCGGGAAAATTCGTCTTTTTTGAGGTTAGGAAACTGGTAATCGATTTTCTCAAAAAAGGCACAAAAGGGCACCTCTATTTTTAAATATATGTAAGTTTATATCAAATATTATTTTTCACTAAAATATGAAGACGGGAAAACCCGGCACTTTCGAGAATTCTCTATAGTACTGTAGAAATAAAGCCTAATTTAAGGTTTAACAAAAATATTTTTTAAAATATAAAATATTTATATTTAAACATTATATGATAATTCAAAATTAGTTTATACGTCAAATATTTCGATGGCATACCAACATTTTTATTTATTTAAACAGGTTTTTTAAAACACATATTTAAAAATGAAGAAAATGCGTAGTTCCTATTTTCAACTAAAATTTCGAAAAAAGTGTATCTTTGCGAAAGGATTGTGGTGGTCATGTAAAATATAAATCAAAATGCTTTGCAGAAATGAAAAGAACATTTTATGTACTTTAAGCTGGCATCAAAATTTTTTGGCGAAATCTAAATTTTTTTTTTAACATTAAGCGCCGAAATCGCTCTGTTACCCCAGTGTGGGGCGGTCGTACACGTCACACAATACGAGGGAGACGAGGTAATTAGCATTGAGAACATGCAGAAGCTTCACGTCCTTCAAGCGAATGCCTTGCTATCTCTTGACCACTCTTCTGTTGGCCGCGAAGAGGAATTAAGAAGAAGAAGGAGCACCTGATCTTTTTCGTTAATGTATTAAGGTATTAAATTTAAGCCAAGTTTTATAAGAGAAATTACTTTTATAGGATACATTTATTGATATTTATTAATTGTCTTCAGATTGCGTGTGTGCTTAACGTATCATTTTAATTCAATAGCTCCGATTTAGAAGCATCCAGAGCGAACAGTGGTGCAATAATAAAGGTTCTTGCTAAACAAAAAAAGGCTACACATTTGTCATTTTAATGCGCAAAGTCTATGAAAAAAGAATGAAGAGTTCCGGTATTTATTTGTAAATTCTAATGTTGATGTTTTGTGTGTTACTGAAACGTGGTTTGTTCCCCAACTTGATGTCCAAGTAGCATGTGATTGTTACGACCTTTAGAGATTTGAACACATCAAATATGCTTCTCGGATGCGTTTACAGACCACACCGAACGGTCGACTGTAGTGATTTTGATAACGAGGAATCTACATTATGCACTGACGTTTTAATAACTGGGGACCTGAATAGTAATATGCTTAAGGAACGACACCTGAACTCTGAAATGGCAAGTCTTGGACTGCAACTTGTAAATGACCATACCTACACACTACACAGCAACTTCAAATATACTTCTTGATGTTTTCTTTGTCAGCAATAATGACAAAATTCTTTTATATGACCAGGCCTCAGTGCCAGCTTTTTCAAAACATGACCTAATATACACGACGTACGAATTTTACCCTAATTTTACTGACTAAACCATATATTATAGAGACTTTAAGAATATTGAGTTGGATTTCATTAGCAATGAATTGAATGTTTATGACTGGAGCTATATGTATACCTTAACTAATATAAATTCCCAATTACATTATTTAACAGAATGCATAGACTCGATGTACGAAAGGTATTGTGCCGCTTAAGCATAAGGTTTTAAAGGCCAAAGGTAATCAGTGGTTCAGCCATTGTATTGCCGCCATGATACGTCGACGTGATATAGCGTATAGAAGGTGGAAAAGGTACAAAATTCCAGATTACTATATAGAATTTAAGACTATAAGAAAAACAGTAAATAAACAGTAAAATGATTGCCAATGCGAAGAGTAATTATTACTCTCAAAAATTTACTAGTGCATTAACAATGAAACAAAAATGGAGGGAGCTTAGGATGTTGGGAATAGGAAAATCAAAAGACAATAGCAAAATAGACGCTGACCCAAATGAACTTAATAGACAATTCTGTTAAACAAACGTACCTGAAACATCGACGAACTCTTATCTTGACAATATAGTGAATAATATCTGTGTAAAAGCTTTAGTTTTATATTTGTTTCTTCGTGTGATGTTCTTTAATCAGTTCTTAAGGTAAAGTCGAGTGTTGTTGGGCTTGATAATGTTCACCCCACCTTTATAAAAACAAGTAAGAAAGCTACAGTCGACTGTGCCCGACTGTGAGATACCCGGTACCTAAACGTTTGCGCTTCACACTAAAAGGCAAATTAAAATTGTACATGCATACATTGTACATACATACATTGGCGCCATTATTTCGCAAGGCCATGGCTAGAATGCGCCACCTGTCGGCTACAGCTTGCAACAGCAGTGCCTTAGGGCAGTGTGTTAAAATTCAAACCTTATTGCTAATATCTCCCATGTTTATTATCCGATTTTACTGAAATTTTCAGGAAACGTCCGCTCTATTTTATTCATTTTTTGTATTTATTAACTTTTACCCGAAAAAAATCGAGTATAGCTTATTTAACGGTTTTTATGATTTTTGAGGGCGAAAGTAGACGTGGCCAAATTTTAAAACAAACTTGATCTGCGTGCAACAGATTCCAATGTTGTCACCAAATTTGGTAACTCTAGCTCTTATAGTCTCTGAGATCTGTTGTTTCACACGGACGGACAGACGGACATGTCCGTCATGGCTAAATCGTCTCGGCTGGTGACGCTGATCAAGAATATGTATACTTTATGGGTCGGAGATGCCTCCTTCTGCCTGTTACATACATTCTCGGTTGGCACAAACTTATAATACCCTTGTACCCTATGGGTACCGGGTAAAATAATACTACCGAAGATCTTAAACAAAAAATTATATGTGTTCAATTCCGCACTGACTACATCCTGCTTCCCAAGCATCTGGAAATCAGCAAAAATTGTTCTTGTCCCGAAACCCAACGGTGAATATAGGCCGATTTCCATACTACCATTTTTATCCAAAGTCTTTGAACAATTAATGGCCAAACAGATCAACTCTTTTTTAAAACAAAACTCCCTACTGTGCAATAACCAATATGGTTTTTGACCATATAGAAGCTGTACCACTGCATTCTTAGGTAGAACCGAGAACATTAGACAAAAACTTGACAACAATCATGTGACATTCTTAACTCTATTGGACTTCAGCAAAGCGTTTGACACGGTGAACCACGAAATTATATGTACGAAGCTATCAAAACTCTTCTGATTCACGGACACCGCGGTTAAGTAAATATCATACGTCAGAACACAATCTGTGATCACAGACAATGGTTCTTTCGACGCGATTATATTAACGCGTGGTGTTCCTCAAGGCTCTTTTCTTGGTCCACTTCTCTTTTATATATACGTAAATGACCTTCCGACTATATTAGCCAGGTGTAATGTCATATGTATGCTGACGATGTCCAAATGTATGTTAGCTGTTCTGTTGGTAGATTATTTAATTGATGTATGTAACTTAGAATGATCAAATATTAGTAAGTGGGCAAGCAGAAATGGACTTTCGCTTAATATAACTTTAATAATAAAAATAATATAACTTCCCTAATTTTCAACGTATTTTTAATTTCGAAATATATCTGTTCTTTACGATTTTAGAAATTCGGTTTTAATTTCATTCAGATCAGACAACTATATCATATATCTACCATAGAAACGACCGGTTGATTATATGAAAATGTAAAATTCGACATGTAAAATGTGTAAGTATATGTTATACAAATTTACAAACTTCGATATGTTTTTAAGTGTACCATAATGAATCGATTTTCAATGATTCAATTGCAGACTGCAGGGGTATACAAACTTCGGCTTACCGAAGTTAGTTATGGTGTTAAAGTTGTTATTCTGCTAAGCCGTTTTCAAGTAAATATAGTGTATTTTGTATTTTTAATTCAGTTCTTCCATGGCGGCTATATTATATACGAGGTGTGTTACAAAAAGTATCGTGAATTGTGAATTTTCGCGGGTTACGTATATTCGAATTTCGATTTTTTTTTGGCGTTATGTTGGTAGTCAAATCACTCACTTATGCTGACAAGCATAAGAATGTTCACCTAATTGTTGACAGCTGCTTTGCTTGCACGTGTTTTGGATCGATTTCGATTTTTACCATTCATTAAAAAGGATCAAAGAATCTGTATCACATTTTGTGTGAAAAACAAAATTAAGTGCGCGGATGCATTCCGAATTTTGACTGTGGCATACGGAGAAGTTACCTTGGACCGAAGCAACGTTTATCGGTGGTACAAAATGTTCTCAGAAGGCCAAGAAGAATGGCCAAAAAGAACCAAAATTGGCTTTTGCGCCACGATAACGCCCCTGCTCACACATCGTTGCTTGTGCGCGATTTTTTGGCCAAAAACAACACACTAATGATGCCGCAGCCACCGTATTCCCCAGATCTGGCCCCCTGTGACTTTTTCTTGTTTCCTAATATAAAAAAAATGATTTTTTGAAGTGCTTCGAAGATTGGAAAAACCGTTGGCACAAGTGTATAATATCTCATGGGGATTACTTTGAAGGGGACAAAATAGATAACCATAAATAAATAAATAATTTTTGAAAAAACACAATTTTCGCGATATTGTTTGTTCTTAATGAAATTAAAACCGTAATTCTAAAACCGTTAAAAAACAGCAATATATCGAAACTTATAAAAATACGTTCAACAACAGAGAAGTTATAATTCAGACAAGCATTAATTTTTTTTAATCTAATAATTTCCCAGGAACAATTGGAAAATTATTAGATTAAAAAAAATCAAACTTTGTGACAGTTATATGATATAGAATTCGTCACTGATAACAGCATACGACATATGATAACCTGTTAAATAATTATTGACGACTATTACTGCAATGGATATACAGAAGATTAGTTGTGTAAGGATCATCAAACGCTAAAAACAAAGGTTGATATTAACGCACCAGGATTGTAGGATTTGTGAATACAGATTTTAACATACACCCAAAAAAAAAATCGTCATAGAAACTATACTATTGTTACATGAGTTCTAAACTCTTGAGTATTAAAAATTTCTTAATAAGATGCCTATTAATTTGATACTACGAAAGTATACATTTTATACTCATCTGCACCAAGACTTCAGAATAATCACTAACGCGACAAACAGAAAAGCACTAAATTCCAGCTAACGCGATATGTTATCGAATTTTTGATGTAGGTTCTTATAAAAATAATACTCGAAAATACACAATTGAATCTTTGGAGTATAAAAATTATACTTTGTAGTATATATTTGATATTTTGAAGTATAAAATTTATACTAAACCCGTTATACTACTTGAGTATACTTTTAAGACAACGCGTAGAAAGGTTAAACTCTTGTTTTTTTTTTTGGGTGTAGCCAACATACACTAAGGTTATTGATTAAACTATTACTGAGGGTAAATGTTACTACTTTGCGAAACTCACGAGGTAACGAGAACATTTGTAAAGAGAGAACTATTAATAAAACAATTAATGCAAATTCTTGTGGCTCTAGGAAGAAATAAGTAATAATAAATATCTAAAAAATTATATATAGCGAAGATCTGGAATTTAACCAGAAACTTTATATTACATGATTTTTTGATTCTTTAATGAATGTCATTTAACTATAAAATACTTAATTATAACGTAGTATAATAAGATTTATTAAAAAGTTTCCGGGATAATTTTAATCTCGCCCAACTAAATAGTTTTTCTCCTCCCCAATGACGACAACTGCTCAAGTTAACGAATGGGAAACTCTAGATGAGAGGAGCGGTGAGGGCTTGAAAGGCGCAACCGAGCTGCTGCCATGTGTGGCAATCAAACACAAACTAGTTGTTGCGAGAGAAATCCCAAGGATCTGCACCTGGCCCCACTGCCGTTGACTTACAGGCAAATGAACACGTTGAAATTTTAATAAGCCAGCCTAAAAGCAGCCAACGACATTTGCCAGCCAATTTGCAACTGCAGCAGTGTGACAGCAGCGGCAGCAGTGGAAGGCAGAGCGGTTGAAGAAGACGAAAAGTGGCCCTGGAATATACATAGAGGCAGTCGGGAGGGGCAATATTGGTAGTGGTGTTTAAAAGCACCAGCAGCCGCACACACATAAAGAAAGGATCGCGTACTGTTTACGGACAGATTGGTACATTCCAGACAAGAGCAATACCTTAGTTCAGTTGGGTTGAATTGATTCATTAAACCTACTAGCTGCACTTTTCCAAGAAGCACTACAGGACAAGGAGCAGGCTTTAGCATACAGTTGAAGTTTGGTGTGATCCCTGGTGGCAAAACAGACTAAAGCATAATTTTTCTCGCTGTGTGAAACTCCCTGTGTGTTGTCTGGCGAAGACTGAGGCTCAGCTACTGGGCGCTTTTAATAAGGTGGCAGCCACAAATTTTCGCGACGACGTTGACGATGGCATTGCATGTTGTGCCAACGTCCAAATTAGAAAAGTCGCAAAGAAAAGCAATGCAAACAGCGCCGGGCTGGCAGAAGGGCGAGGCAGGGGCGTGGTCGGAAAAGGGGGCAAACCAACTGCGCCGGAAATCAAGTGTCACGTGATACATGCAACAACCACGTGCGGCTATAAATTGCATGTGCCGAGGCTGCACCAGCAGCAGCAGCAGCAGCAAGGGGATTCGGAAGAGGAAGTGCTGGAGGAGCCAGGAGCCAGACTGCCAGGACCGAAGGACTGAAGGACTCTCCTACCCGTGTGTATGTGTGCGTGTGTGTTATGTTACTAATTATCTGACGGATTAGCTTAATTGGTAACAAGTGCACTTGCAGCCAACACACTTCACAAGCGAGACTCTGCGGCCAAACTACTCGAAAGTGGCATTAGCCTACTTTTTTTTGGTAAGAGGAGGGTCTCTCCAAATTTTCGGCCTCCGTGTGCACATGTGAGTGTGAGCGTACCGGGGCTTAGCCGGCGATGAGGACGTTGTGGCAGTTCAGCATTCAGCAGTCGGCAGTCGGCAGTCAGCAGGGCAGTTATAATTTTCACAGCCAAAACTGGGCTTAAAAACTTTTGCGGTTCTCGGTAATGGCTCGAGTGGAGAAGGCTGGAGGGCGGATGGAAATGGGGGCTAAACAAAAGCGGACAGGTCAACAAGCCGGCGAATTGGTCAGTGGCTGCAGCTTCCAGCAATGCGAGGGATGAGTTGAATAATGCAATGGGTGTGGGCTGGAATCGAGTTAAATGGAGAGCTCGAGGGCTGGATCGGATTAGCAGGCAGTCACAGTTTTTGAATCAGATTTGGGGAATGAGAAAGTTTGGTAATCGGTGGGAAAAAGTTTACCTCGTTGGCATACAACATTTGGGGTTGCATTCAGTTTCGATCTGACTTAAAATTTAGTATGTATGTATATAAAAGTAAAACTAATTGGGAGCTCAATATAACTTTAAAAAGGCGAGAGCAAGGCACAATCCACTTAGTATATGGGAGTGGGAGGATTTCAGATGACTATTCGGTTGAATTGTGCAATGGGTATGGTTATACGCACACAAAAGCGCCCAAGAATATTTAAATTTTAATTGATTGCAAGTCTCTTGTATTTTTCTGCAGCATCCCTGTTATTTTTAACCCTGGTTGCAGCTACATATACATACATTTTTTTTTTAAGACGTTTTTTAAGACGTGTGTACCTAATACAAAAAAAAAAAAAACAGTATTTACGGCCTTACTATTTTAGACATATTTAAGCAAAAGTGTGGTTCAACCTCTCGCAGTCATACAGATTTAAATTATTCTAATTTAAATTATACAACCTTCTGTTGAGCTACGTTTTTGAACACTTAACACTGTGCAGCCTAGTCCCTACCCAATGACTGTCAATAATTTCACAAAAGCGAACTTATCAATTGTACTCGTCTTCTCACATAGCCAATTAAAACTTTACTCATTCACAGGGCGCATTGCAAAGAGTCCTGTGAACGCTCCTCTTACGGGCTCACTTTCCCCTCGGTTCCTTAGTCCATCTGTCGCTTTGACTACCAAATGAGAAACAGTTTGTAGGCAGATGTCCGTTGCCTCTGGACGTGCTTAGTGCCTGGGTGGCACTGAGTGAGCTTGGACTTGAAGCGGCTGCGACACCTTTGGTCCAAAGAGTTAATCAACTCTAACCCCACACGGAGGTAACCAAGGCAACGCGGTATGGGCTACTGGTTCAGGCAATGGATACCCTATACAAGGCCCAGTTCTCTAGCATCTTTCTTTCTATAGATTTCCTTTTTTTTTGTCAAAATTGTTTATTGACGCTGTGTTATGTGCTGCAGATGACAGGCGAGAGTGCCTAGACCCGGCAGTCTGGTTCCTGCTTCTTCTGTTTCGTCTCCTCTTTTCTGGCTTTTTCGGGGACATTTTGCTAAGCTAGTCCGGTCTGAAGCCTGTACTGCAGAGAACACGAACCAGAATTAGAATCGAATCAATGCAATTGACTTGGACGTGCATGGGAAATTCTAATGCTTGTAGTGTGCTGCCCCTTTCCCGCTTCCGGGTTGCTCTGCGGCATGGCAAATTAATTGATTGCAATATGATTGATGACATTGCCGCGCTGCGTTTCCCAATCATTTATTAACGAATTTGCTCAAGCAGCTTAATGAAAGTTTTCCCAACGCTTATCCTTGGACAGTGTCTTTCTTCTTCCCAAGATTCCCAATATTCGCCCTGCATCCCGCATCCCTTTATGACTTTGGGCTAGGTTTTGCAGCGACGCGCTTTGATTTCTGTATTATTCATGCTTTCAGTTAATGGCTCTGTTTCTTTGGCTCGGTCTTTCATGTGCTCCGCATTTCATTGTTTGCAGTTTTTCTTTTGCACACGCCACGGCTTAGCATGAATAGTAAATAGCCTCGGCTTTCACTCTTTGTTGAAACATGAAAAGCACACAGAAGTGTCCCGACTATAAAATATCTGGTTTGCCATGGAATATTTCGAGCTGAGATATGTGTTAACTTTTGCAGAACTTGTAATCGCAACAAAAAACTGTTGGTATAAACTTTTTTTTTTTTTTACTCAGTTTAAATATTTTAAATTATTTATTTTAGATTATTAAACCAATAATGTTGCAGGCGGTTGTGTGATGGTAACATTCTATTGAGAAAGTAGTATTAAAAGCTGCATATAAAATAAAAACCCAATTGGGGAATGCAGAAAACTTGTCAAATATTTTCGCTCTAATTACAATTGTTAGAAATTCAAAACTATCATACTTTTTGGTGCTGAGTGCGAGATATACATAGGTTGGGCGACTGACATTTGGTTCCGATTGCAGCCCCAACTTATACCAGTAAAAAGGTGTTCAACATTATTTTAGAAATATTTTCAATCAATTCCGTCTCCAATTAAGGTTGAACTTTTTCTAGTACATCAATTTAAACAATTATTATGCGATATACCGTCGATTTCTGCGAGTGCGGGGTGTACGAAAATAGTGGCAGAGAGAAATTTTTGTGAGGAACAGCGTCTGTGCAGTTTAAGCTTTCGCTGCGTCTTTCGCTTTGATAAAATATTGATTGCGGTCTGCCCAGCCCTCCTCCATCCTCCACCCTCCCTGCTTTCTGCCACTCGTCCTTCTAATGCTCAGCATGCGTGTCAGGCATTAGACTCCTCACTCGCATCACCCGCTGCAATGGATCAGCATATTGTTTGCGGTTTTTCTATTTCGAAACAGGAAACCAGCAGCAGCTGCGAAGCGTCAAATTCTACTCAAATTTCGATTGAAACAATCAAAAAATGTGCGATTAACCCTTGATTGGATGAGAGGACTTCAGGGGTGAAATACCTTTGACTTTAAATCAAGAATACTCCGAATACTGAGTTAAATTAATTCAAATCCAACTGGAAGGCTAAATACTAAAGCCATTTTTCCTTTCTATATCCAAATGGTTTTATTGTTTCAATTCGAGATCACTTCGGAAGCTTAATTGTTATTTTCTTTTATTATTTTCGCTGCTAGATTTTAAAATAGAAGACCCCAGAGGTTAAGCCAGCACCTTCTGATTCTTCACCTTTGGACCCTCACACATCCGCAGAGCGTCACTCAAAAACGCATGCTGCTCCCAATTCCCAATTGGAGTAAAGTCTCGTCGAAAAACAACGCCCCATGGAGTTGATGTCGATGCCGATGCTGAGTCTGGTGCTGGTCTGATGCTGCAGTTGCTCCGCAGAGCCGAAACAACCAGGCAGCCAGACAAGCTGGCAACTACGTCGACAACGTCGATTTCATACATATTCATACTCAAGTGAACTGCTGTGTCGACTGTCCCTGGGATTGGGCTTGGGCTTGGGCTCGGGTTTGGTCCTGGGCCGGGACTTTTCCTGCAATTGCCGCCGCTGCTGCTGGGATTTTGCGGCAATTTCAAATACAAATTGCAGTGTTTTTATGGCTACAAATGCTTTTTGTCATATTTTTTACGCTCGGTCCCACGGCTTCGTTTCTCCGCTCCTACTGTTTTTGGTGTTGTAAGCAGCGACAGTTTGAACAAGGGCCTCAATGAGCCCAGCATATCCGCAGCATACGAACCGATTTCGTTGTAACATTTTCAGCAACGTTAATCCCCAATACCCAAATGCAATCGCGTGTCTGTCGTGGTTGTGCTCGTCCTGCCCCTGGCCCTCTGCGCATCCGCTCCTGGAGACGCAGCCCCAAAGGCCACGGCCATGGGCCAGGGATTTCTGGGGAGTAAACCGATTTGCCCAACCCGAACACATGCAGCCCTACAACTGTCCCCGCGTCCTTTGTTTAAGCTCTGACGACGCCGAAGGGATAAGACAGACGAATGAAAAACTAAAGCCGCTAAAAACATACGCCAACAGATGGAAGGCTCCACGTCCACGAATATAAGTAATTGGGCTACGCAATTTCTTGAAAGTCTTTAAAGTTATTCATGTTTCAGAGTCTCTCCCGTTTTTTTTGTTAATTTATAATATAAAGAATTAATAAGAATCTTTAAAATCCATAGAAAATAGGTAGCATTTTAGTCTTTAAAGTTAATAAATAGTTACCTTATTTTGTACACACTCAAATAAGCTTATCATTTTTTAAAGAGTCCGAGAATATTTTGAGGCACGTCAACTAAATTAAAATATTTAATTTAATTTCAATTTTTTTGTTTATTAATTAATTCTTGAAACTTTTAGTATATAACTTGAATTTCGTGTTTTAGTCACTATAAATATGGAAAATATTAAGTAGTAGTAGTAGTAAACTTTTAGTTGTAATCTATTAGAACATGAATTTTAGTTAAGCAATTTGTCTTTCCAAATAATTCATGAGGTGTGTACTAGAGACCCGCTGTACAGAGCCTGCTTTCACTCTAAAAAGGTATACATTATTTTACTAAATAGCTCCAAAGTTGCGATATTGCCTGTATTAGATAGATAGTGCTGGGATAGTGTGGTGTTGTACAGTATGTTATATAATGAGTACACCAAAATTGGTGTACAGTTCTACTGTACTGTATAGTTAGAAATAAGTGTATTTAGGCAGGTCTCTAGTGTGTACATTAAAAATCATCTGGACAATTTAGGGAACTTTAAAATGTTTATTTTTTGGTATTGCAACAATTTTCAACGAAGCTCATTAAGTAACTTCGGCAAATTTCGATTTTCTTGAAGTTGCTAAACTCAATTGGGTTTTAATTGTACAATTTGTTGATAATGTCGCCTCTATTTAATGATTAGTCAATGTGTTTGCTGTTTTAGCTACTCTAGGTTGGCCGACACGTCAACAGCAAATGGCAGTCGGGGCAGAGGAAACCCAAATGAATGCTGACCAAGAGGAGTTTTCTCGGTTTTCAGTTTCTCGATTAAGACGACAAACGTACCACAGCAGCCAGTTATAAACCTTCGGCTTCGTGCGGATTTTGATGCAGGGTCTGGGCCCAGGCCTTCCATTTATTTCCGTATTCTCGCCTGCTCTCTGTCTGCCTCTGTGTCTGTAAGCCTGGTCCGGCTTCTCTGAGCTGCCAACTATTTGTCCGGCTCGTCGTAAGAGGAAAGGTCGATGAGATGCCGTCTGCCGATTGCTATGGCTGATGATCATGATTATGGCGATGATGATGGGCACTCCGACGGCTGTGACTATGATTACGACAGCAACAATAGTCAATCTGCCGGATAGAGAAGAGTTATTGTGTTTGATTATTCAGCTTATTAAAATATTTTTGCTGCAAAATATTTATAATAAGAATATATATTATATTAAAATATATATAATTATTATAATGTATAGAATATATTAATTTCCTTTGAAATAATTGGACATCGAGCCTTTAAACCTGTAAAGCGGTCCCAAATAATAAGACATTTACACAGTGCGTTTTTGTAAGAAACTGATTTTATTTAAAACGGTCTCCCTCTCATATAGGAGATTGAATTCTAATTTTACTCTTATCTATGACCTACACATCTATCTTCTGAGATTCCACGCAGGGGTTCAGGGTTCAGTACAATATTTGTCAAGTGCCCAAGTGGCCGCTAAATTAAAAGATAGGCGCGCCTGCGCCTATACGTTACTTGTATATATATATCATTTTTATTTATTCTAAGCTTTAATTATACCCGGTACCCACAGGGTACAAGGGTATTACAACATTGTGCAACCGAGAATGTTTGTAACAGGCATCTCCGACCTAAAAAGGAATATATACTCTTGATCAGCATCACTAGCCGAGTCGATTTAGGCATGATCGTCTGCCCGTCGATCCGTCCTTATGAGTCAACAGATCTCTGAGACTATAAGAGCACCGGCCACACTCAACTGTAGCTTTCTTACATGTTTTTAATAGTGATGGGTTTTTCGACCAACATGTTCTTTTTTTAAAATAGGGCAAATATATATTAACGTACCTTTTCAAAAGTTGATCAACGGTAAATTATATCTAAAAATTATTTTAAAAGCCCGAATTTGGCTGCCATAATGACTGATGCTTTTTAAATGTAATTTCCTATCCTCAACATACATAGCAGATATATTGTAATTTTCGCATTTACTTTGTTATATTTTAACCAGTAACTTGAGACTAGAGCTTTGCTTAATTCAAAACAAAAATCAATATACAAATACTGATGGGGAAATTTCGCTTGAATTCCCTATTTAAAGAGACATTCCAATTAAGGGAAATAATTTGTCATCCAATCGAGAAGCCATCGCAGTTGAGTTACTCTGGGCTTCCATCTGCCCATCACTGGTCGCTCCGTCTCGAATGCCACTGCCGCCTGCCTCTGACCACTCGAATGCCATCATACAGTCACATCGTGTGAATGTTGCTTGCATTTGCATATTCTCTAATTTGGCTAGTTTGGCAATTGCGGCCGATTTTGCAAAATGTTATTTGCCATGGGCGCCACCTCCTGACCAAGCCCGCCTCGCCACCGAATGGCTTCACAAGTATTTAGTCTATGACGAGTTGAGTGGTTTGAAGTGTTTCTGCCACCCAGGCACTCCTGCGTCCCATCCAGTCCCCGTCGACCCTCGGGTCGTGTGCAATGTTTCGTGTCGTGTGAATTTGTTTAGTGGCAAGTGGATCAAAGGGGAGTGGCGTCGTGGCAGTTTGGCAAAGAGCAGCGGAGCAAAAGTTTTCCAACTCACTCAACTGGGCTAGCCCCACCTGTTTTCCCCTGTTTCACTGTTTCACTGTTCACGGCGGACAGCTGCCGTGGCTATAAATTGCAAGATGTTCGACGCTTTTTCTTCTTGATATATGGCATTTTATTAAAATCCAACTGGGAGGCTTTCGTTGCGGCACAGCGAAGCCAATCACATTATGAAGGCAACCAATTTTAATTACGGCCATTACAAGAGCAACAACATCGAGTGAGGAAAGAAAAAATAGCAACAATAAATGGTAAGCCCGCGGCCTAATGCCTTCTGGCCAAAACTCATTTAGTCGCGTTAAAGTAATTACGATTTATAGGCCACAAAAATCCGTAACACAACATAAATCCGAATGAGCCGGCGTTCCAGGCCCCCTCGCCCATGGAGTTAAAAATTTTAACCACAGCACGGAGACGACACCTGACCTCCCCGCAACCCCCACATTTGTGTCTTTATTACACTGTCAAGGGAACGCGCGATAAATAAATGAATAAATGCCGCCTAACAAGCCGCAAGGTGGATAAGGGGCGACGCGGCAAGGGACAGACGGGATGGTAGTTAAGGGGAGTCAAGCGAAATTTGTTGCAATTCATTGACTTGGCACAAAGGCGCAAACATAAATTTCTGCGCCACGGGCTGTAAAGTATCGACAGCAGCCGTACAGAAACAACAGCGAAATTCGAGAAAAATTAATGACGCCAACGAACAAACGATACCCTTACCAGGAGCCAGGCATAATTAATGGTTACGAGAGTAATTATCGTCGGCCCATTTCGGCTAATAAGTGGGCATAGTTGGCTCATATTTTTCGCCTCATTTAATTCATTAAAGGTCACTGCATATACCAATGCATGCGAATGAGTTTTTAATTAATAAATTTATCTGAGATAATTAAAAGGGAACTTTCATATTGTATAATTAATGCAATAGAAAACAAACCTGTCTGTCACGATTAATAAAAAAATAATTTAAAAAAAAGGATCACAAAGAGTCAATACCCGCCGGTGTGTTGCGGTAAGAGTACAAAACAAACTTAAATGCCAGCATATTGTAAATTTATTGGATTGTGGACATCGTTGTGGAATCCTCCGACGGTGAACTGCGTCACGGGACTCGGAGTCAGAGGGCAAGGGGCATAGGAGTCTGGCCAGAGCCTGCTGAATGACATGTGTAGAGGGGGCAATCAGGAGATAGCGATGGGATGGCGAATTCCGATTACGATTGCGATGACGATGAGCTTAGCACGCAAACTGGAAAATGGGAAAAGTATATTAAATGTTGCCTACATATGAGCGCAACTACTGCTGCAATAAGGAAAGTTGGAAAAAGGAAAGAAAGAATAAATTATTATATAAAATCCCCTTTAAGGAGTGGATAAGCTTCGAAGGTAAATTAAGACTGCGGAGGGTACGCTTTGACCGAATGATATGATTTGATTACTTAATAATTCCTTTTGGAACACAACACTGCCCACTTAGACATAAAACATTCACTGAGGGAGAAAGCCGTTCACTTCGTTATTGATATTGGTTAATTCTTTTCAAAAGTAGGCAAAGAACAAAAATACAAGAAACGAGAAGAAGAATTCTCATATTGAGAACGGTTTTTTGAGAATGAGTATTTTTGATATTTAAAAAGGTCTTCTCAGTTTCAAGAACGAATCGTTTTGGATCAAAATTAAATTTTACTTGAGTATAAAGTGATATAGAGTATTTTCTGAGCCGAGCAAGCACTTACCTAATTTTACCTTTCTTGTGTATTTTAAAATGTAAAATTTAATTCTCATATTGAGAACGGTTTTTTGAGAATAAGTATTTTTTTATTTTTGAAAAGGTCTTCTCGGTTTCAAGAACGAATCGTTCTCGATAAAAAATAAATTTTACTTGAATATAAAGTGAAATAGAGAATTTTCTGAGCCTAGCAAACACATACTTAATTTTACCTTTCTTGTGTAATTTAATATGTAAAATTTAATTGTTTATTTACAAAATGTAATACGTAAACTTAAATTCTGTGTGTATTATTATGAAATAAAAACACCTCTTAACGAGGTGAGATTAAAGTGACGATGGCACCTTAAACTTAAAACGTTTCTGATATCAAATTTTGTGACGATTAATAGTAACGTCAACAAAAATGAATTACAAATAATTCAACTAGTTTCTAATTCGACACTCTGCTCTTTAGCTTCAAGGCTAGGTATTTTAGAGCTTAGTGCCGAAAACTCCAATTTCTCCTAAATCTTAGTATGCAGTTTCAAAGAGGTTTACAATACCTTTCGATCAATATATAAATGGTTCTGATCGGACTATCGTAGCAGATTTTCAATTCTACGGCTATATATAGTAGTCTCCTTGCGCACCACAGTCTCGGTGCTCATCGTCACTACGTGGACTGCCGTCCACAGTGATATAAATTATTTTAGATATACTTACAACATTTTTAAAATACAATTATTGCTCGACTCGGACCCGATCCCCGGACTGTCGGCACGACAGTTCAGCACTCTACCAAATGCTCCACTCAGGCAATTCAAATAAGGCCGTCAAATAAATTAATACAAACTTCTCTCTCTCCCTCTCTCTGATCTCATCTATGTATGTCTTCGCCTCAGGTCCCTGCTCTAAAAGCTGAAGTTTGAGAGTAACTCCTTCTGGACTTCAAGATCCCTTTTCCTCAAAAAAGAACAATTTCGTCTCGATATCAAGGAAGCCTCTTCGAGAAAAAGTGAGATGAAATATTCATGGAGAAAATCGTTCTCAATTTATTTGGGTTTTGGGTTAACATTTAATTTACTTAACTTGGAGACTTATGGGACTCAAAAGTGCCTTTTATATATATTTTATCTGATTTCTTGCTAGCATCTCATCATTCACCGCCTTCATTTGAAGCTCTCGTCTTATTAGTCCCCTTGAAGGGCACTAGCCCGCTCAAACATTTAGCTAATCTACCCTCTTCAGAAACTTTATGGACACCGCCGAGTGAACTGGACTTGACAGGCACCCAAGGCCAGATGGGCAGCAGGGCTAAATTTCGCTCTGGTATTCAGCTATTTGTCTGGTCAAGGGTGTCCTTTCTTCTGCTGGGCGCTTTAAACGCTGAAATGCAAATCGTTTAGAAAAATCTATCAGCGCTGCTGAGACAACGAGAACTGCTCTCCCAAGTCTACTTCAACCGCCTCTTTTTCAGGTCTGCTGCTTTCACGCCCCGTTGCGGAGACTGAGGTGGGAAATTCGTCCGACGGAGAGGCCGGGGACACACCACCCGCTGGCCAGGAAAATGCCTTTCGCTGTTCATGCTCCCAGTTGACAAGCCCACCAGCACGGGACTAGTTTCAGGAAAAAACTTGTACTCCCATTGTTCAAAGTTTTTCAAGCCAACCATCACTCACACCTCAGTTTCCCGCTGGTGCGGATTCTGAGATTAGTCTTCCACTTGGCCAAATCTGCAGCATTGCTTGGCGCGAAAGTTATGGCATTCGAGGAGCGAGGAAATCGGTAAATACAGAGCGCGGCGGGCGACCAAGCGAGGCGATAGCAGCCACGGCTAACTCTTCCACCTGGCCAGAGGCAATTCCATTCTCGTTCTCGCTTTTTCTTCTCTCTGCCCTGTATTTGTGTCACTTTATTTGTATTAATGGCTCTTGTGCATCCTGCGGCGCGGCTGCAATAAGTAATTTGATCGAGTGGCTAGCACTCAGACTAGCAGACACCGACCACCGACTGCACTTCCACTTCCACTTTATAACCCATTTTCACTGTCAAAAGCCTTTTGCACTGGCTAAATGAAATCTTAAAAGATGGCACAAAGGAATCAAAAATGGAATCGAAAGCCGACTAAATGGATTCGAGGGCCTGGCGCTCACTGAACTGTAGCTACATCAAGAAAAAATAATATGAAAAAGCCTAGAAAAGTTTTCTTGATTCATGAACGAACCGTTCCGAAAAAACTTTTATAAATACATGTTTAAAATTGTCTGAACCATAAACTTTGCTTTGGGTCTCTTTATTCCCCAGCAGGGTAATATGTAGCGTGAGAAGTGTTTTGAATCCGGTGGAATCTGTAGTTTCTGGTGCTTGCTATAGTATCCGGCTCTCGCTCGTCGGCTTTGGGGGTGGTGGTCTTGCTTGTACAGATCCGAACACTAACTACACCTTATTATGACTAAGACTAGAATTGAGCCAGCTAGCGACAAGAGAGAATACGATAAACGGAACCGGAAGAGAGAAAATTCAGGAATGAAGTAAAGGGATGGAAAGATTGAGAGAAAGTCAGAGAAAGCGAAGCCACTGATGTTGTTGTGGTGGCTTTCTTCCAGCCCAACCTATGATCACCTTTCTGGAAGAGATATGCTGCGGTGACCCCTTTACTACGATTTCAGGTACGAGATGTGTTCAAAAAGTATCGCGAATTGTGTGTTTTTTCAAAAATTATTTATTTATTCATGAATATCTATTTTGCCCCCTTCATAGTAATCCCCATGAGATATTATACACTTGTGCCAACGGTTTTTCCAATCTTCGAAGCACTTCAAAAAATCTTTTTTTTTTTTATCTTGTTCAGCTTCTTCTTCGATGCCGTCTTTATCTCGTCAAGCGTAGCGTAACGTCGTCCTTTCATGGGCCTCTTCAGTTTAGGGAACAAGGGGGCCAGATCTGGGGAATACGGTGGCTGCGGCATCATTAGTGTGTTGTTTTTGGCCAAAAAGTCGCGCACAAGCGATGTGTGAGCAGGGGCGTTACGTCGTGCAAAAGCCAATTTTAGACCTTCCACAAATCCTGGCGTTTCTGGCGAATTGCTTCGCGCAAATTGCGCATAACTTGCAGGTAATATTCCTTATTGACCGTTCTACCCTGTGACAAGAACTTTTTTTTTTTTTTTTTTTTTTTTTTNTTTATTTAGATAATTGAGTAAAGTTGACTTAATAAATAAAAGTACAATTAAATTTCCATCTGATGCTAGTCTTTGATCGAGCTCTCGGGCAACAGTTAATCTTATACATATAAGGCTCTCTTTTCAAAAGATATTTTACTATGTATGTACTTAAAACTATGTTTAGTGCAAGATAACAACTTAATTATTCGCAAGAAATCTTTCGCCTTTTACTGTGGCAAGAACTCATGATGCACCAAGCCCCTGCAATCGAAGAAAACTGTCAGCTTAACTTTCACATTCGACCGAACTTGGCGCGCTTTTTTCGGGCTTGGTTCGTGCGGCAGCTTGCATTGAGATGATTGAGCTTTGGTTTCCACGTCATAACCATAAACCCACGATTCGTCACCAGTTATGACCCTCTGGAGCAAATTTGGGTCGTCGCGGACAGAGTTCAACATCTCATTAGCAATGCTCATGCGATTCTCTTTTTTAACGCAATTGTGCATTTTTGGTACGAATTTCGCGGCGACCCGTCTCATTCCCAAATCATTGATAAAAATTGAATAGCACGAGCCAATCGATATGTTTCGGTACTCAGCAACTTTTCTAACGGTGATTCGACGATTAGCCAATACCATTTTCTCAACTTCATTAATTTTTTCGTCTGATGTTGAAGTGCTCGGACGTCCGGCACGATCTTCGTCGTTCACATCTTCTCGGCCTTCTGAGAACATTTTGTACCACCAATAAACGTTGCTTTGGTTCAAGGTAGCTTCTCCGTATGCCACAGTCAACATTCGGAATGCATGCGCGCACTTAATTTCGTTTTTCACATAAAATTTTATACAGGTTCTTTGATCCATTTTTTTGAATAGGTAAAAATCGAAGACGATCCAAAACACGTGCAAGCAAAGCAGCTGTCAACAATTAAGTGAACATTCAAAATGGCTCAGCTTGTCGGCATAAGTGAGAGACATAAGTACCAGCATAAAGCCACAAAAAAATCGAAATTCGAATATACGTAACCCGCGAAAATTAAAAAGTCGCGATACTTTTTGAACACACCTCGTACATCGGCGAGTTCAAAAGTTATTGTTTTAGGTATTCATGGTTTTAGTTTAGGGTTTGTTTAATAATAATAGAATGTAGGCATATAAACATTATAATAATCGAATAGTAAATATATTTATAAAACAAAGTGACTATCAATAAATATCAATAAAGTAAAGTAATATTTAGCTTCAGAATTAAAATAAATTTCTTCAAGTGTAGTTAAATACGAAGTTTTAAATTTAGGAAGAAATTCGTAGTTTTCTTTCATTTTAATTTAACTTTCTAATAGGTAAAGTTAGTTAAATAATTTCGTTATGTCTGGATTTCAATTTAACTTCATTATACAACTATAATATTTAAACTTCCAAATATTTTAGGTTATTGAATTCAAAACGTGGAAAAAGTATTCGGCAAGGTTATTATACCCTTGCAGAGGGTATTATATTTTTGCCATGATTTTTGCAACGCAGTGAAGGAGGCATCTCCGACTCCATAAAGTATATATATTCTTGATCAGCATTACCAGCCGAGTCGATCTAGCCATGTCCGTCTGTCTGTCTGTCCGTCTGTCGGTTTCTACGCGCTCTAGTCTCTCAGTTTTTGAGCTATCGAGGTGAACTTTTCAGCATAGTCTTATTTCTTTAGCACGCCAAAATCGGACTACTATATCCATTAGCTGCCATAGAAATGATGGCGAAATTAATGTAAAACAAAATTTTAACTTCTTTGTTTTTAAACGTATTTCTATAAACTTTGTAATATAGCAGTTTTTTATGGTTCTAGATCTACGGTTTTCATTTTTTTAAGATCGGACAACTATATCATATAGCTGCCATAGAAGCCGATCGACCGATCTTATACGAAAATGTAAAATTCTACATGTAAAATGTAAAATTTACAAAATTTGATATTTTTTCAACATTACTAAAATGGTTCGATTTTCAATGATCCAATTGCAGACTGCAAGGGGTATACCCTTGCCCTTCGGTTTACCGAAGTTAGCTTTCTTTCTGGTATTCAAATGAAGTTTGGCAAGGATAGAAATTAAATTCATAATATTGTTACCCAGGTTTATGTAACTCACTCATTTAATCCAACGATGAAGATCGATCTCCGACGTGGTTTACACTGAAAACAACTTAGTGACAGGTTGCGAGGTGCGTAAAAAACAGATATAAATATCTTAAAAAATTATCAACTCAAGCCTTGATGATTGATTCTATAGCCAACACCGAAGTCTCATTCTATTTTAAGAATAGTTTTCAACAATAAATGTTAAATTTAAACAAAAACGAGAAAGAAAGCTAACTTCGGTAAACCGAAGTTGGTATACCCTTGCAGTCTGCAATTGGATCATTGAAAATCGAACCATTTTAGTAATGTTGAAAAAATATCGAATTTTGTCAATTTTACATTTTACATGAAAATTTACTTTTTTGTATAAATCGACCGATCGCTTATATGGCAGCTATATGATATAGGGGTCCGATCTTAATGAAATTAAAACCGTAATTCTAGAACCATAAAAAACTGTTATATCTCAAAATTTATAGAAATACGTTGAAAAACAGAGAAGTTAAAAATTTGTTTACATTAATTTCGCCATCATTCCTATGGCAGCTATAGGATATAGTAGTCCGATTTCGATCGTTCCGAC
>VNKF01011521.1:0-38112 GCA_008044355.1 Drosophila lacteicornis
GCAGAAGTTGTATTCTGAGTATTCAGCCAATTCTATGCTTCCTTCATTCATTCGTTCCCTTTCGCACACACATTCATTCAGTGCCATTTCATATGAATACTCAAAATTGCGCTCAAATGAGAACACAGTGCGATGCGAACTCGATCAGCTGAATGCGTTGCACTCAAATTTGAGTACACAACTCTAGAGTACTCAGAGACGCTAAATTATGAGTCCAGCCGTGCAGCTCTCTAATCTCCATCTTGTTGAAAAGTGAATTTTCCCTTATTAAAGCCAAAATTGCGGCATGAAAAAAATCAGCTCTCTCCTAGGAAGGTGTTAAGGTTCGATTGAAATTCGCATGGACACGCAAAAATTAGACAGTATAAGATTGGAAATGTGATATTTGGTCAAAAGAATTAATGTTTAACCATTTCCAGTCGAATAGGATGTAGTATTGTTCGCGTAGGTCCAGTAACAAGCTTCAAAGACAATATGTGAGCAAGCCGTATAGCATGGAGGAGGACATATAATAACTTTACATCGTGGCAAGTTGAGCCTTTGCAAAAAATTGATGGAATTATAAGTAAATTTTAAATATTTTCCAAGCAAATTTTCAAAAAATTTTGGACAAGTGTGGCTTTAATGGAGGAAAATGTTCTTTTGAACAAGACGGGTATCCTAAGTACACTACGAAAATTTGTAAAAAATAGGTGGAAAATCAAAATTGTATGTTGATAGAGTAATTAACTCAAAGTCTCGACCTCAATCTGATTGAAAACCTATGGTCAATCATGATCATATATCTCGGGCGGTATCAATCAGTTTAATGCAACGTAGGCGGTCCTTAGATGCGTGTGTGTAAAACTGACGTGGAATTAAATTCTAAATGGAATTGTTGAGAAATGGGTTGAAAAGATGCCAAACTACATAACAAATTATAAAGACAAGAATTGTCTTTGGACAAAATATTAATATGGAATTTCCATTGATTTTTCATATAAGGTGCAAAACTGAGAACATGTCTTTTGTTTTGGTTTTTTATTTATAACTACTACATTGCTTCTTATATTATTTTTCTATTTACGTCTGTTTGTTTCAAATTGAATAAGGAATCGAGGAAAAAAAGTTTGGTCCATTAACTTCATTCGTTCAGGTTTTATGAGCTCTCGAACACGACAATGTTGAACGTGGAATCACTTTTGTTCCCCAATGTACAAATGAATATAGGTACCATGTATACATGTATACATATATACCGCTACTTAAAAATGCGTGATGCAATCAGAGATAAGAACATCAGCTTGTAAGCAGAATTCATTAGGCTTAAATTCTGCATACTTGATTATGTTGTATTATGCTTCCTCATTCTCCTACGAGGGTCGAAACTAAAATGTTCAGGGTGTCTTATAATTCTGATAAGAACTGTATATAATCCTTGGATTGGTGATGCTGATCAGCAATATATATACTTTTTAATGATGCTTCCTTCACTTCCTTCATCTCAATGAAAATTTGCAGATATCCTCCTTTCTATTCATTAGAAATAGATAGATAGATATGAAGGTCGGAACGGGCCAGATCGGACCACTTTATCCTATAGCTGCCATAGGAATAATCGGGCCAAGTTAGCCAATTTTCGTTGTTTTTTAAGATATTAGATTAAAACTAAATATATGATCATTTATAATTATAATTATTGTATTTCGTATGTCGCCTGTGTTGAGGACGAAACCAAGAAAACAGAGCGCGCGAAAGTATATCCAAATATTCTCATTTTTATAGGAAATTACGCAATTTTTGGAACATTTTCAGTTGACACTCGTAAGTGGACCTAAAACTAAACAAAGTGAAAATATTTTGTCGACTATTTGGCAATTCTATACTGAATAAATAAAGTGGTCCGCAACAGAATGCTTTAAATACTTTTGGGCATAATAAGGTATATTTTCAGCTATATTTTTAAATTCGCAGTGCAAAATATTATCTAAGTTATTTGACGTTAAAGTCAATGTTAAGATTTTTCATGGTGTACGCAGAAATATCCCTGCAGTTCTGCCTGCCCCTGGTGACATTTGTCATATACAAATTTGTTCGACGTCGACTGAGAAAACGCTACCGCTGTCGACGTCAGCAGAGAAAAGAAAGATAAGTATATATTATATATAGCCGTCTCTTTCTCTGTCTTATAATCTAGTTTTCTGCTACAATTTTTTTTTATAATATTCGTCCGTACACTGCCGTTAACGTCAACTAGCAAATACGATTAAACCCGAGCGTTTTGACAGCCTACATTCGTGGAAAAAAATTTTCTATGGACCCAATTTTGAGAGTTGAATTAATACGAAGCGAGATGCCGTAATTCTTCAGAAGCTGGATGTCTTGGGAAACAAGCTGGCCGAGAACGCGGTCCTCATGAAGGTGACCCTTCAGGCGGAGCAGCCGGCTTCTGGCGGCATGGACATGCCGCTAATACCGGAGGAAGAGAAGAACCCATTTGATTCTTCAATAACTCCTGAACTTTAAGATTTATACGTAAGTACAAGCAAGCAGATGTTAAATTACCCTTGCAGTTCTAAACAAATGTATTCTTTAAAACTTGTATTATTATTGTAAACTTGTATTATTTAGAAAGTTCCAAAAATAATTAGCGACAAACAATTGTTAAAACGATTAAAGTTAATCTTTGCCGAAAACCTAATCCTGATACAACCTGGATGCGCCCAACGGAAAAAATTCTTCAGATTGATTTTAATAGGTAAATAATCATATATTAGAAATATTTGTTTATTTATATTTTTTCAGGAGCAGTGACCAAAACTCGATGGAAGTGCATAAGGAAAGCCATCTTAAACATTAAAAATAAATTAACAAAACAAAAATCTAGGGATAATACAAAATGTGAAAATGTAAATAAAAAAGTTTAAACATTTTAAACATCAAAATATTTTATTTTATATGCATATGTACAGTGCCGCTCAACTGAATATGTTTGCAAATTATTTCTTCTATTTTTTCTTCTCTCTTTATTCCTATGGCATTTGTTCCTTCATTCTTTTTTGTTTTTAACATTTATTTGTTTATTCATAATATGACAAAAAGATTTAACGGGTTGTATGCAACGGTAAATCAGAATTCGCTAAATGTGTGGTCTATTTTTGGCTCGTCTGAATATAATTTCCTTGGTCTACTTAAATTTAAAGTAATTGCTACCATTTTTTTTAATATGGGTCGGGGAAAATCTTTAACCGATTTTGAAAAAGTTCAAATTAAAGGCTATATTGAATCTGATCTAAAACATAATGAAATAGCACAGAAGATTGGTCGAAGCCAAAACGTGGTAAGCAATTTTCTTCGTAATGAAGCCGATAACGGGAAAAAAATGAAAAGAGGAAAAAAAAATGCTACAACGGCATCATAGAGACGACTAATCCTTCGAACTGCTTCGAATTCCCACCTCTCTGCCAGTAAAATCAGGGATGAATGTGGTGTAAATGCTAGTTTGGCAACGGTACAACGAGTTATTCGGAGTGCTAAACACTTAAAGAGATTAAAAATAAAAAAACCTTCTCTCAATGATGCACGTAAGGAAGCGCGATTTGCGCGGGATCACATGACATGGAACAAGGAGTGGAAGGCTGTGGTCTTCTCCGACGAAAAAAAGATCAATCTCGACGGACCGGATGGCTACAACTATTATTTTCACGATATAATGGCGCCAACTGCAGAAATGACAAAAGAATAGAGCAAAAAATTACAACAAATAACATAATTCATTTTTTGGCCTCGTTATAAGATACATTTTATAATTTTACATACATTTTATTTGTATTCATATTTAAGTATGACATTAAATTGTTTAGGTCGGGAGCTAATTCGAGAGGCGATTTATTTTAAGAAGTATCGAAGAAGAGTATGAAAATGTTTGTACAATTTTAATTTGCCTTTTAGTGTGAAGCGCAAACGTTTAGGTACCGGGTCGAGCACTCTCGACTGTAGCTTTCTTACTTGTTTGCTTTTGTACGCAGACTTTTTCTTGATGAAAATCTGACACTTTTTTTTTATTTTTTTGTATATTCCCTAAAGTTTAGGAGTTAGAAAATAGTGAGTTACATCAGAAGAAAGCTAATAGAATTTACTACTTACTAATTCTTTTTTTGACGCCGATCAAACGGGTTTTTATGTTTTCCTATAAAATGTATCATTCATATTTAAGTATGACATTAAATTGTTAAGGTCGGGAGCTAATACGAGAGGCGATTTATTTTAAGAAGTATCGAAGTAGACTATTATAATGTATGTACAATTTTAAATTGCTTTTAAGTGTGAAGCGCAAACGTTTAGGTACCGGGTATCTCACAGTCGAGCACTCTCGACTGTAGCTTTCTGACTTGTTTTTTATAGTTTTGTTGGTCAAACCTATTCACTTGAGCCAAAAATAATGTAGATTTTCAGCTATGTTTTTGAAAATAAAATTAAAAAATATATAAAAACCAAAAAAAAAACGTTTGTATTCTATAAATAATTGATCGTTTTACTTAAAAAAAATTATTTGGTTTAAATCCGAGTGCTCGTTATGAAGATATTATGTTCTTAGTCTAAAAAAGAAGTCAAACCTATTCAGTTGAGCGGCACTGTATATAGTTTTTTTTATTAATTTCTGGGTTTCTTTTCACACAGGTGACTTCATATACGACATATTTTGGAGACATCATATAGGACATATCTAGAGTGTCATAGTCATAGTTGACTTCATATAGGACATATTCTGAATGTCACTGATGACTTCGTATAGGAAATATTTTGGGCTCACAGGTGACTTCATATAGGACATATGTATCTAAAGTGTCCCTGATGACTTCGTAAGAGAAATGTTTTAGAGTCATAGTTGACTTCATATAGGGCATATTTAAAATGTCACTGATGACTTCATATAAGACATATTCTGGTGTGTCACAGTTTACTTCATATAGGACTTGTCATTGATGACCCCACATATGTCTTATATGTATAACTCATCGGTGAAATCATCAGTGACTTCGATGAAAATTTTATATGAAGTTGTCACCATGGGACGGGGTCGGACACCCCATACAAAATCTCAATATGAAATGTCACCTATGGGTCACTCGTGCTCTATTCTCTGTCACCGGTTATTGCCTGGTGATTCCTGAGGGAAATGTGATTTTTGGAACTACAGGGATGCGAGCAAGTGTACATACATATGTAGAAAATATGCCTTGTAGTTATTATACCCTTGCAGGGTATTATAATTTAGTCCAGAAGTTTGTAACGCAGTAAAGAAAGCATCTCCGACCCCATAAAGTATATATATTTTTGATCAGCATCACCAGCCGAATCGATCTAACCATGTCCGTCTGTCTTTCCGTTGCTACGCAAGCTAGTCTCTCAGTTTTTGAGCTATTTGAATGAAACTTTGCAGGTAGACTTCTTTTTATTCCATTTACTATATATATATATACAATTTATAATTTATATAATTTATGAAAAAAAAATTATAGCTTCCCTGTTTGTCAACGTATTTTTATGAATATCGAGATACAGCTGTTTTTTTAACGGTTTTAAAATTACATGTAATTACATGTAAAAGTACATGTAAAATTACATGTAAAATATAAAATTTGTAAGTAAATTTACAAACTTCAATATTTTTTTTAATGGATCGATTTCACCAGTTTACAAAAAAAAATGCTTTAAGCCTGTTGATGCAAAATTCTGGTAGAGTTGAATCCCCAGATCACGAAAATGACTTAAAATTTTTTTCTATGAATACGTTTTTTTTTTTAAGTTTTACACAAAAAAATCGGATCATTTTACGTTTATCATTTCATAGCTCGAGTTGTAGCCAACCAATTTAGCCGTCGAATGTTTTATTTTACAGGTAATGAACTAACCTTTCGATTTTCAAACACTTTATGTATTTTGGACAAGTACTTTGTTGTTGTTGGAAAATCAAAACGTGTCTTTTTTTATAAAATTGATCGCCCAAAGTATCGAAGAGACCTACAACTCCAGAAATCTGTTGAAAAATAGATTTATCGTGAATTTTCGAAGTTTAGTAAAATGTTTTAATCTCAAAAGTTTGGTTGAAAACATAGTTCGCGCTGAATATGAAAACGGAGCTGATGACGAAACAAAGATATGTATTATGAGTACTAAATTTAAAGCTGAATTGATCTTCGTCTCAGCGCGATCTACAGTGCTGAACTTAAGTGTTGGCACAGTTACAAATGTCAACTTTAAACGTTAGTCCCAGGCTTATGCAGCAAGTAAATGATTCAATTTTTGTGTATATAGTTGAATTAAACATTTGTGTGTTCATTACTATTTTGTAATACTTTTTTTAACGACCTTAAAACTATTTAAACTTAAACAAAAAATTAACGTATTTCGTGAAACAAAAGTCTTGGCACAGTTGCCTTACTTATTTGAATTTTTCTTATTTTAAGCCTAAACTGTTTTTTTTTTTTTTTTGGGAAATTGATAACGGAACTCCCCCGTAACCATATGGCGTCCAAAAGTTTAAGAAAAATAAACATCTTTTTAGGTTATTTTGACTTTTGTCTGCATTTAAGCATACGCACACAGAAATCAACGTATTTCAGAGAAAAAAAAATCCTTAACAAGTATAATGAAGGATAATCTCATTACAAATAGCCAAGTTTATAAAATCTTATCATTTTTAGGCTGTAAATAAGGTCAACGGAAGCGAAAAAAAGCAAAAACCCTATATAAATTAGTTAAATTTTTGAGGTTACGTACCTATTTTTAATAGATATAGCAGTTTTTTATGGTTCTAGAATTACGGTTTTTATTTTTTTAAGATCGGACAACTATATCATATAGCTGCCATAGAAGCGATCGGTCGATTTATATGAAAATGTAAAATTCTACATGTAAAATGTAAAATGTACAAAATGCTATATTTTTTCAACATAACTAAAATGGTTCGATTTTCTATGAGCCAATTGCAGACTGCAAGGGTATACCAACTTCGGTTTACCGAAGTTAGCTTTCTTTCTCGTTTTTTGTTTAAGTTTAAATAGTTTTAAGGTAGTTAAAAAAAGTATTAAAATATAGTGCAAATGAATACACAAATGTTTAATTCAACTACATACAAAAAAATTGAATCATTTACTTGAGTTGACATTTGCAACTGTGCCAACACTTAAGTTCAGCACTGTACATATGTATGTATGTTGCGCACTTCAAACCATCAATATGTTGCCTGCGCTGTGCTTACCAGTTTCGCTGGCCGTAGATTCCAGGGATCGCAGGTGATGCACCTCCTCGGCGTGCTCCTGTAGCTGCTGCATCCCGCCAAAGGTTTTCACGTCGTTGCAATTATCCGCGCACATGGCACAGAAGAATAGGGACTGCTCACCGTGCCAGGTAACCACATGGCGGTGGAGAAAGGTGGCGGACGAGTACCGTTTGCCGCACTGCAGGCACAAAAACTTAGCGCCCGTATGCTTCCGCTCCTGGTGTCGCTGCAGTCGAGACTCATCACCGTAGAGTGTCAAGCAGTGCCGGCAGATAAAAAGCCGCCGCAGCTTGGCCACGCACTGTTGTTCATGGCGCTTGGCGGCAAGGTGACGCTGAAACTCCTCTAAACAGGTGCCGCAGTGATATGTTCGCTTCGAGGGGCGCTTTTTCGCCGGCAGCCTCAGTGCTCCGCGGTGGCCCACTCCTGCCGGCTTTGGTCTGATTGCTATCTGCTCCATGGAGGTTTACTTCAGTGTTGGTTGCCAGATGAACATGTTGCTTTCCCCCTAAAAAATCTCAAATAGTCGAAATTTCACCCTAAAAAATCCAAAACAATAACGTAACGATCTACGACGTAAGTGAACAAAAACGTAAAGATCTAGAGATGGACTATCACGAAAGAAACGTAAATGCCAGGGAATCATCGATGTTTCTCCACCTCTGTTGGTATCGATGATTTCGATGAAACTCGTATTTAGTTTAATATTTTTGCCATTTTAGGTGATTTATAATAAAATAAAAGCAATATTATAGAGATTTTCTTAAAAAAAACTTAATCAATCGTTCCGAAAAAACCCTAAACTTTCCCCCTAAAAATTCTTCACCCCTAAAATTCCACCTAGGACATCAAAAAACCCCTAAATCTAGGGGGAAAACCCCTGATCTGGGAACACTGGTTTACTTTGTAGCGTTTTTCCTAGAGCTGTGAAAACATCGATGATACTGTCGATACTAGGGTTGTCGCAAATATATAAAAATATCGATATTTTTACAAAAATAATATATTAGGCCCCGTTTCCATTACAGTTGCTTTTTCCCATTCTACTTTTTGACCAAAAAGTAACTATTTCCCTGTACATAATTCCCCGTTTCCATTATGGTTGCTTATTCCAATTCTGCTTTTTGGCCAAAAAGTAACTTTTTCCCAGTGTATAAGATCTAGTGGTGACAAAAATTATAAAAACGTTGATTTTTCATGGTTTTGTTCGATAGTATCGATTATTTCAGTCGTTTTCTGCCAATCGATGTGTGATTTTGCCCAACTACAACCACTAGCCAGCTGTTATTTTGAACAAATTAAATTTATTGCCCGCTTAAGGAAAAAATTCATGACTTTATTTATGTTGTTAAACTAATTAGCATTTAATACGTACATATTTCGTTTAGCGATCTGTTAAATGAACTGGCTATTATACTTCAGGACGATCATAGCTTTTTATATACTCTGTAGGTGCTGCACTGGTTAAGAGCGTCAGTACGTTGGCGCTCCTCATCGTCTCTTCCTAGACGCCCCCTTTCCCTCCAGCTTCTTGTGGGACTGTACTTGGGCTTAACAATAGCCTTATTCAGCTTGAAAGCGGACAGCTTCACATAGCCGAGCACTGTGGAAAGAAGAGCACTAGACGCTCTTCTAGTGCGTCGGAGACGTCAATTTGCCTCTTCGTCATGTTCTAACAAAACCGGCGGCGGAGTCTGCACAGAAACCGGGTTGGAGGTGGGGGCGGATACTCGAAGTTGCCCTCTCCACCGGGGACATGACCTCCTCCACTTACCCCTCCTTGGGCAAAGCAAGGTGATGTGAATTCGTGATCATAAGAGACTTGCATAAGAAGTGAAGGGTTGATGCGTCTGCGTCTGGTAGAATCCGCGTCTCCAGGTTAAAAGATTCCAATGGGCTGCAGTGGTTCCTGCAAGTCTTAAGGCCCCTGTCAAGCGGCTGGCTGGCGGAACCACTTGAAATCTTTATTGTTACTTAGCAGCAAATAGAAAATAAAGTCTAGCTCTTTCATTTTTAATCTTAGTTAACATTGTTTTGAATTTTGAATTAAAATTAAAATTCCGCCAAATCAAAACCAAAACAATAAACAGCTGTTTCCCTTCCTAGTAGAAACACCTTTTCTGCTTTACGTGATTTTCGTTCGATGTACATACACATATTCTGCTTTTCGTCATTCTCGTGCGATAGTTGGAAAAAGCAACGTAGTGGAAAATCACCCTTACTGTCTGCGTACTAGGCTTAAGGGTATTTCTCCACTACGCTGCTTTTTCCAGCTGTTTTTTTTTTGGTTTCGATTTGAAGGAAAATTAAATTTAATTCAAAATTCAAGGCCAAGTTTGGGTTGGGACCACAGGGCTCGGCTACTCAGTCGGACTTTCCCAGTCTTTGCTGCATGGGGTGAAGGGGAGGATATTAGAGATGCTCCTCAGTTCAGCAAGCGGTAAGCGGGAGATTCAGGTACCTACTGACCGCTCAAGAAGAATTTCCTATGGAGCAGAGCAGCGACGGTGCGAGTACACGAATTTTCCCGACCACGCATGAATAAAAGCGAATGAGGAACCCCCTGAGCGATCCACATGAAAGTAGTACCTTTTTTACAGAAAAAAGTCCCACTGGGTATCTGAAGCTGTCGGCTTGCAAGCTAAAAACGGCTATTGGTAAGCCCAAGTAGAGCTTTAGCAACGCGAGAAGCTACAGGTCGTCTAGGAAGAGAGGACGCCGAGCGCCAACGTTCTGACGCTCTTAACGAAGGAGGAAGCGGTGGCCGCCAGTGCAGCTGACAGTTCAATTCACAGACAGCTAAACGAAATATGTTTTAAATGCTAATTAGTTTACAAAACATGGAGAAAATTATGAATTTGTTCAATTTTTGATCCGCCAGCGACCTACCAACTTCATTTGTTCAAAAAACAGCTGGCTAGCGGTGAAATTTTGGCAAAATCACACATCAATAGACAGGAAAGGACTGAAATAATCAATACTATCGAACTACATCACATATGATGTGATCATTTTTGTCACCTCTAGATTCCAATACCTTATGCACAGGGAAAAAGTTGATTTTGGCAAAAAGCTGAATTTGGCCTTGGTACCCGACCAAACGAAAAACCAGATCGGTCTTCTTTTTGCTGTTTATGTTCTTTTTATAGCTACGTACTCATCCACGCGAAAATTGTTCCTAAGCATTGAGTCAAAACGAGACGTCAAAAGTCACCCTCCCGCTCTATCGCTCTGCTTAGGAACACTTTTCGCGTGAATGAGTACGTAGCTTTTATAAAGCCTAGTACTCACAAGCGCTTAACCCTTAGCTAGCTAAAGGGGGTATATAATTCTAGTGTTACCTGGTTTTATGTTGTTTACCGAAAATCCATTCGAAACGGCCTTACTGTCAGCTGTGTTTTAGAGAGCTGCACGGCTGGACTCATAATTTAGCGTCTCTGAGTACTCTAGTGTTGTGTACTCAAATTCGAGTGCAACGCATTCAGCTGATCGAGTTCGCATCGCACTGGGTTCTCATTTGAGCGCAATTTTGAGTATTCATATGAAATGGCATTGAATGAATGTGTGTGCGAAAGGGAACGATTGAATGAAGGAAGCATAGAATTGGCTGAATACTCAGAATACAATTTCTGCGCCGCTTATTGCGCAGTGCGTTTTACTTTTCTGTTAGTTAAGTTTATTAAGCAAAATAAACATATAGTACATGGATTAAAATTAAAATAAACATTTTATTATTGTCTTTTATTTATTTTCGCAATAGTAAATACAGCGCACGTAAAAAGGAAACAATGCGTCATTCATCGCAATCATTCTTTTTACCCGGTTCTTTCGGCATTCAATTCGCTCTCTCCATGCGTGAGTTCGTTGAGTTGAGTACAGCGGCGTCGCACACATTCAATCAAATTCATTGATATTCGCAGCCGAATTCATTCAACTCATTGGCAGATGAATGTCTCATAAACCGTTTTGAATGCGGCCGTGCAGCCCTTTACTGTGTTTGTTATACCCTTGCAGAGGGTATAAAAATTTTGCAATGATATTTGCAACGCAGTGAAGGAGACATCTCTGACCCCATAAAGTATATATATTCTTGATCAGCATCACCAGTCGAGTCGATCTAGCCATGTCCGTATGTGTGTCCGTCTGTCGGTTTCTACGCGAACTAGTCTCTCAGTTTTTGAGCTATCGGGCTGAAATTTTCAGCATAGTCTTATTTCTCAGCACGCAGTATATATGTCGGAACGATCGAAATCGGATTACTATATCCTATAGCTGTCATAGGCATGATGGCGAAATTAATGTAAAAAAAATTGTAACTTCTCTGCTTTTCAACGTATTTCTATAAATTTTGAGATATAGCAATTTTTTATGGTTCTAGAATTACGGTTTTAATTTAATTAAGATCGGACAACTATATCATATAGCTGCCATAGAAGCGATCGGTCGATTTATATGAAAATGTAAAATGTACAAAATTCGATGTTTTTTCAACATTACTAAAATGGTTCGATTTTCAATGAGCCAATTGCAGACTGCAAGGGTATACCAACTTCGGCTTACCGAAGTTAGCTTTCTTTCTCGTTTAAGACTTAATTTTGTTTTAAAATTTATTATTATTATTTTTGGTAATTTTCTATTATTGTTCAAAAAAAATTAAAAAAAAAAAAAAAAACCCAAGATAGTGGGTGCTTCAACGTACATTTGGGTATAAAAATTATGTTGGGGACGCTCTTAGTTTAGTCACAATCCATCTTTGAAGTTTAGCCTAATTCCCATACAAAATGCGCTTGGAACCCGTTTCTACGCAAACACACACACAGTGACAAATTATGAATACAAAAAAACCCAAGCGCCTATCTGTGTGATCGTCGCGGTACAGTGGTCTGTGAAACTTAACATTTTTGTTAAATTGTGCTTAGCGTAAATACTATATATGTCGACACTTTGCACACTTTGAATACATTTATGCGTGAAATATAAATAAAACGAAATTTTAACAACGTAAAATACGTAGTAGTTAACGACTCTTTAATGCCTTTTTTTTTTTTCAATATTGATATATATTATATATTATATTATTATATATAAAATTATAAAAGACCTTCCATGTCCATATTTTCGTTTAATGTCAAAATCAAAATCGGCTCTGCAAAATAACCTAGAATAAAGAAAAATTAATGAGTAATACTTAAAAAAACGCCGCAGGCAAAAAATTAAAATAAAAAAATGCTCTCACGATTTTTTTTTTCTTTACGTTCTCGCTGAACTTATGATCACAGCAATACTCTTCTCTTACCTCATCAAACTGTATGTCCTTTACTATGAAATTATCCTTCTTATAATTTTTATACTTAAATGTACGTCTTAATATTGAAAAGTCGTTAATTACTACGTATTTTTCGTTGTCAAATTTTTGTTTTATTTATATTTCACGCATAAAGGTATTCAAAGTGTGCAAAGTGTTGATATACATACATACATAGAGCGTTCCCAACATAATTTTTATACCCAATTTTTTTTTTTAATTTTTTGGAAGGGGCGCCGTTAATAGAAAATTACCTTATTTTTGTATGGTGAAGTTCCCACATAGTTGGATCTTCTTTAATTCTATTGTAAAGCTCCGTACTCAGTCACGCGAACAGCGTTTCCAAGCAGTGAGAGAGAGCGAGAGGTCAATAGTCGAGAAACACTTTTCGGCAGCGCTGTTTTAAAGGCCGGTATGCAGACAAACGAACAACATACTAGAAAATACCAGAAAGAGACTATGCGAATAGTCTTTTAAATATAAAATAAATAATTGTAAATATAAAACAGCTGATTTAAGATTGTTATGACCGCATAATTTACCTCCCTAAAATGCCGAAGAGTGTTTTAAGAAGCGGTCACACTGGAAAAAGATTAAATCTTTTTCGGGTTGCGAACTGTTTTACTGTCTGCGTACTAGGCTTAATCTGTAAAAAAACAGAGCTTACAGTATGGCCGTTTCGTATGGACTTTCGGTGAACCTCATAAACCCTGGTCACATTAGAAAAATGAAACCCTTTTAGCTAGCTAGGGTTTAGCGCAAGTGAGTACTAGGCTTAAATAGATTTTTTTTTTCCGAAAATCGCGCCATACGGCTTTGTTTCCTTTTGCTTGTCTCCATATCGCAAGGGTCGCGGGGTATTTCAAATATTCCCTTCCACTCGCGCCACCCTTGCGAAGGTTTATCCGATTTATTCTAGTATATTCTAGTATTTCTCTTAGCTGATCTGCGTACCGACCTTGCTAAGAGGAGCCGAATTTGGCTCTCGCTCGCACTCATTTGGTTGCTTAATTTTAGCACTGGTGAGTACGTAGCCAGTAAGTATAAGTAAGCACACAGTATAAGTATATTTTTTAATGTTGAGCTAACCCGCCCATTTCGCAGTATTTTGCGCTCACGCTTCGATCGGCCACACTAGGCCTACACTGTTGCATTTGCATTTGCCCCCACACCCCTACGGAAAAAGGAAAATATCTGGCCATTTAAAAATGCCAACCAAATGGTAGGCTAAGATAGGCAGCAGCATTTCCAGAACGTGTGAATCGGGACAGAAAACGAAAGAGCAAGCCACGGACAGAACGAAACCTAGCTAGGAGGTAAGCGACGCTAAACGCGGACATGAACGACGAACTTGTGCGGGAGCAGCGCAGCGGCGAGGGATCCGTCTCGCCGAAAACTGCACCTACGGCAGCGGCAGCGTCGATGACGTTGTCCTCGGCAGCCTTGGAATCGAACAGCACGGTGGTGCAGTCGGGCGGCGGAGCTGGTGCATCGATGGTGTCGGGCCACCAGGCCACCACCAGTGCGGGTCGCGCAGGAGCGGGAGCGGCACCAGATGCGTCCAGCGCCCAGCAGCCGCCACAACTGCATGCAAACGATGTGCGCGAAATGCGCGACATCAAGCAATTGCTGTGGGGAGACAATGTGCGCGAGGATGTATTCCGTCGCTGGTCTCAAGGTAAACACTACACGACACCCGTACCTACCACCCACCTCTTTCTTGCTTAAAAAGCGCGCCCTTTTTATTTTGGCCAGCAGGGTAGATCACATTCGAGCAGACACATAAATAAATTTAAGGGGGGTAGGGTATTTAACTTTTTTTCCCAAATTTTTGTTTTATTTTTGTTTATGAATGCTTAACATCTTAAGAATATAAAGTCAAATTTTTACATCGATTGGAGCAAAAAGTCGGAGTACACGATTATTAAAAATCTACTTGACCAATTGTTTTGAAATTTTGCACACAACTTCTGCAACTAATTCTCCAGGTATCACCGTCGGGGTTTTTTTAATTTTATTTTTTATTATATTTGTTATTTAACAATTAAACTTTTTTTTAGTCAAGAATTGAATTTTTGACTTCAAACTTTCATAAAAATTCGAAAAAAAAACTCCATGGTGATACCTCCGGACAATTATCCTTTAACTAATGCATGTTCTGGTTTTCAAGTCGGACGATTCTTTGGACCGTTAGGATGTACACCGCAAATCAATTTTTGGATGGGCCACGGGAGATTCCCTATAACTCCTATACCTGCACAATGAAACATTTTTAGAAAAATTGTCTAAAATGTTACGTTATTATATGGCATTTAATTTTTTAATTTGCACCGAATTATTTGTATTGTCCATAGAATTCGTTAGAGCAATAGATTAGTATTATCCACTAATTACAATGCATGTATACAAATATTAAACTATTAAAATGATCCGTCATATCTCAATATAAAAAGTTTCAAAAGAGCGAATGTTGTGCTTGTTGCATTAGTTAGTTTATTTTGTATGTTTGCTTATAATATTTTTTACAATATTTCAAAACTGTTATTTATTAACAAATATCTAAGTTATATAAATGTTCATATTTTTTCCACTTTTTTTTCCATGATTTTTGGTTCTATGGCGTACGATTTTCGTAAAACTAACGCTCTACTGAAATCATAAAAAATGTCTGTATTTCAGAAATATTAATTGTCTACGCTCAAATTATTAAAAATCCTGAAATTGTTGACAAAAAATAAGGTGTTATGTATGCATGCATATAACCCATTACCCATTATCCATTATGCACTAGGGTCCTGACGAACACTATTCTTGGTCAAAATTAATAACTTCCCAATTTAAAAGATATCTACATGAAACCTTACCAATTGTAATTTTGCAGTCATATGAAGATACTGACTGAAAATGATCCCGATTAGTCGACACTGCCCTATACCTGCCATAAAAACGTTTTTTAATATACTGGTTTGATACTTTAGCTGCATCTTGAAAAAAGCTGCCTGATACTTTAATTTAGTTTAGTATGAAAATTATTACAGTTGGTGCATCCAACAAACCAGCATTTTGCATATCTGCAGTATGAGTAGCTGAACCAGAAAATTATTTATAAAAAAGGTAATTAGGAAATATTGAAAATATTATAAAACTTTCAATTTGAAATACTAAAAAAAAAATTGTTGGAATTTAATTTAAACGAGTAAGGATGCTGCAGTCGAGTAGGCTCGACTGTGAGATACCAGGTACCAAACATTTTTTGCGTTAAATAATATGAAGAAGAAATCAATGCTATCATGCAAAATTAAATTATAGCCATAAATGTAATAATTTTCATCAAAATCGAACCACTATATCCAGCCAAGTCGATTTTCAGCATAGTCTTATTTCTATTCAAGCAGTATATACATATATCAGCACGGACCACTATACATACTATATAGCTACCATAGAAACGATCGGGAAATTAATAGAAATAAATCGTAACTTATCTGTTTTTCAACGTATTTCTATATATTACGGTTTTAATTTCATTAAGATCAGTTAACTATATCACCATAGAAACGATGGGTTGATCAATTGCGGACGGCAAGGGTATACAAACTTCGGTTTACCGAATCTAGCTTACTTTCTCGCTTAAATATCAATATTTGTTTTATGGCTGGTAAAAATTTGTTTTACTTTTAGTTATACTTTTAAGACATTGGCCACTTCCCAAATCAAATTCATTTAGAAGTTACATCGATTTGAAGTGCGCGCTCTTGCACTAGCTAACTCCTTTTTTTTTGTGTTTTTCTCGAAACTACGTTTTCCTACTGAACCGATTTGACTTAAACGTCTACAACATATTTTTAAATATACTCCCTATAGTTTTTTTTTATTAAGAGCCTCGTTTTAAAGTTACGGAGTTTTAAAGTCAAATTTTTGTTTTCGATATTCGTACTTTTTTTTAAACAGATGTAATTCTTAAACAACAAATTACACAGGTCGACAAAAATCGAACTTTTTTCGACCCGGCGATAAAAGCCATTGATTCTGATAGATGAACCGGTATATTACTAGTCCGAAACTGAAAAGTTTTCATCACGTACCAATTTTGAGAAAATCGCGGTCAAAGTATCATGCACTGCTTGAATCAGCACTTTTCAAGGCTTAATAACTCCCAAACCTTACGTGGCCCAGAGCTGGTATTAGGCTTTAATAAAGCGTTGGCCTTTCTACTTCAATATTAAACAAGAATATCCAATGGGGGACCTCTCGTTCTTTAGTTAAAATGCATTTTACAAACTAAGTTTTGTCACAAATTTTTACTATGTTGGAGCCCTGGTGTTTTTAAAAAGTACTTGTGTGTCTCGGATATAGGTTGGGAACATCGATGTAAAAGCGTTACAATAACGATGTTTTTACATTGATGTTTCTTCCAGCTTTATTCTTTAAATTTAAAAATATTTGGGGTATAATTATAAACATACTCTAGCTTCAAATATCCGAAAGCTTACTATTTATTTAATTAATAATTAAAAATCTGCATTTTTTAAATATTTTTTTTATAATTATAATTATATATTTAGCCATATCCATCCATATCCATATCCATTAAACAACAATTAAAAAAACAGTACCTCATATTTAGATGCAATACATTATGGAAGGGACAACTATTGATCTGAAGAGCAACACCTTGTTGCTGAGGCTAGTAGTGCTCGTAGTTTTTAACCAGATCAGCTTTCTTAGGTTTGCACTCTATATTTCTGGTATATTTCCCTGGCCATAGCCTAGCGGCTGCGCAGGTTCGTTCCACCAAAATTATTATTGTGACTGCCCGACCAATGAGAACACTGAGAATTAATATGGTAATGGTAATTAATATGGTCTCTTTATAAAATTTTTACTTGTGCTTCTTCGTCTCGCTCGCGCCTGCTGTTGCGGCTGCTCTCCTTCTAGCTGACTGTTCGGTTGTCTCGCTGGCGTAAAGCTAGCAGTATGTATCGCCCTGCAGATGGAACTTGCGTCCTCCCTTATCGCCACTGCCACCCTTAGCGCCCACTCTGCACCTCGGCAAAGGATATCGTCGCCTGGCCTAAGCTTAGCCAGGCGTGCAACTCCTAAAGCTCGACGTTGCCCTGAACTGTCGCTTCGCTCGCCTGATCCTTATCCCAGGAGCTCGACGCGCCTCGGATCCTTGATTCTGAGACCTTTATCCTTAATCCTTCACTGTTTTTGCGTTTTTCCCCCTTTTATAGGCCGTCCCTGGTCCCGTTAGTCCTGGGTCCAAAGTCTACCGGAGTCCCTTGACTTCTCGGCGTCTACTCTTTGGCGGTCACCTGCGTCGCAACTCTTTCCCTGTTGCTAGGCAGCTTCAACGGGATTCATGTCCCCTTCCCCCTGTCCCCGCTCATTTATTTGTTTTTTTACATCGCTGCTGCTGCCAATTTCACCAGATCCAAGACCGCATGTTTTAAAAGAGCATGAGATGGATCAGATGAATTGATTGAACCTTGTCAACAGTTGCGTCATCAATGTCTTCAGACCTAGCATCATGTTGAAGCAGAAATTTTTAAAGTCAAAGTGCAATATTTTGAGCAATATTTACCGCAGGTATTGTGAGCAGCAGATCAATTACCAAGGGTAATGCGGGGCCCTAACTAAGAATATTTCGTTTTCTTTGTATGTTTTCTCCAAAATTCCAAATCCGGATAGTCGCGTTGTATCGTCCAGCAGTAGTCCGCCAAAATACATGGATTGAATTTTCCCCGGTGCCTATTTTCCATGGCTGCTATATCTTGATGAAATCTTTCCCCGTGCTCGTCACTGACATCACCCATATTTTTCGGAAAAAAGTCCAAATGCGAATAAAGGAAGTGTATTTTAAGGGACATGTTGCAACCCAGATCTTCGTAAGCTTTTAAGAAGTCCCCTACTACTTCTTTATAGTTTTCTGCCCTGTGGTTGCCAAGAAAACTCATATATATTTATTTTAAATTTAGCCCTGCGCTTTTCTCCAACAGTCTTATCTTCATATCGAAATTTGCATCCTTCATTAGTTGTCTTATTTGAGGGCCAACAAAAATGCATTCCTTAATTTTGTCATTACTGATCTTGGAAAACTTTTCTCTGAGATATTGTTCATTGCCTTTGCAAAGTTTTTTTATTAGGTCCAGTTTAATATGTAGGGCAGGTAGGATTACATCCTAACCAACGGTTCGTGTTTGATATTTTTTTGCCAAGGACTCACGCTTCGGCCAATCTGTTTTTTTGTAATGTTTTTTTACGATCTCGACGTCCCACTCACATAAAAAACAGCAATTTTTTGTAAATCCTAGCTGCTGTCCAAGTAACAAGGAGACGACTTTAAGACCACAAACAATTTTCTAAGAGTTTTTGCCATATTTTACCTTTTCTAGCAAGGTGTTAATGGTCGCATAAGTATCCTTCATATCCGTTGAGTACGCGATTGGAATAGAAGAAAACTGATTTCCATTGTGCAGAAGTAGAGCTTTTAACTTTGAGGAATCAAAGATTTAGGATATAATGGAATTCTTAGTTTTTGCAGAAAATCCCAAAATCCAAACTATGCGAGTCATATTTTCTTCATTTGCTCTTAACAAGTTTCTGCAACACGAAGCACAGGCAATATGTGGAGCCCAGCACTTATCTTGATCTCTTATTGGCAACCCAAAATATTCTTCATACCTTTTTTGGATGGATGGAGTCAAATTTCGCCTTTGAGACTTAAGAGTTAGTTCCCCGCAAACATAACAAAGGGAGTCTGGTTTATTAACACAATATCTGGCCATTTTTGAAGAATATTTTTAAGGACAAAGTTTGACAACTAAGTTTGGTAGTTCCGATCTTAAAAAAATTAAAACCGTAATTCTAGAACCATAAAAAACTGTTATATCTTAAAATTTATAGAAATACGTTTAAAAACAGATAAGTTAAACATTCTTTTACATTAATTTCGCCATCATTCCTATGACAGCTATAGGATATAGTAGTCCGATTTCGGCCGTTCCGACATATATACTGCGTGCTAAAGAAATAAGACTATGCTGAAAATTTTAGCTCGATAGCTCAAAAACTGAGAGACTAGCTCAAAAACTGAGAGACTAGTTTGCGTAGAAACCGACAGACGGACAGACAGACAGACAGACGGACAGACAGACGGACAGACAGACGGACGGACATGGCTAGATCGACTCGGCTGGTGATGCTGATCAAGAATATATAACTTTATGGGGTCGGAGATGCCTCCTTCGCTGCGTTGCTAATGTTATAGCAAAATTATAATACCCTCTGCAAGGGTATACAAATTCTATGATGCACCATAACGAGTGTTTGTTAAACAAGAAAAAATGTTGATTGGAATTTTCCGGCTTTCCGTTATCATACCCTTGCAGAGGGTATTATAATTTTGCCATGATATTTGCAACATCTTGATCAGTTTCTGTGTATGTTTCTTCTTCTTGTTAACTGTGTTAACTGCTAGTTTATTAATTTAAATTACATATAATAAAGTAACAATAGAAAATTTTTCTAAAAATGTTTTACTGAAAAATATGTACAGGTATATGAGTTATAGGAAATCTCCCGTGGCCCCTCCAAAAGAAGTTGATTTGCGGTGTACATCCTAACTATCCACAGAATAGACCGCTATGAAATAAAAAAAAATGCATTAGTTAAAAGATAATTGTCCCGAGGTATCGCCGTGGAGTTTTTTCTTTTTTCATTATTTTCGATTTTTCATGAAAGTTTGAAATCAAAAATACTTATTTAGACTAAAAAAAGTTCAATTGGTAAGTATAAAATATAAATAAAAATAAAATTTGAACCACGCCGACGCTGATTAGTTGCAAAAGTTGTGTGCAAAAAATGAAAACGATTGGTCAAGTAGATTTTGAGTAATCCGGTACACCGACTTTAGAAATGACACTTTTCAGGAGAGCGCTTTAGAGTTTTGGCTGCCCATACATCGAACATAGAATGATCTCCGTTCAACTACCCATTACTTCGTTGTTTTTGCTCCGATCGATTTCAAATTTGGACTTTATATTCCAAGGATGTTAGGCATTAAAAAAAAAATTTTTTTTTAAATGTCGAACAAAAAATTAAATACCCTACACCTTTTTTGTGCATTAAACGCGTACGGACGTACGTTCGCGACCCGTCAATATGCCCATATGTTAAGCAAAAAAAACTGTTGCTAGAAAAATGTTGAGCTACACCCATTGGTGCTCCCAACACAAATATAGATGTTGCAGAGGTTCAGCATATACATTAACTTTCTTACTTATTAACTAACTTGTTATCATCCGATTTTACTAAAATCTTTATGTTTCGTACTTTTATTAAAACGAGAGATGCAGACAGATATGCGAACATCAGTACACTATTAATCTGCATTATGCTTTCCTATTTTCCTACTCGGGCCAAACCTAACATGATATATAATTATATATACATATATACATATGTATATGGTCAAAAACGCGTTAAAGTAAACCAAGTAAGATATTTTTCGAATGAACAAGAAATCTTGAGTTTTATCACATTCTCGCATGTTTAACTCAAAACCAAAACAATCAATCAACCAAAACAAGGATACTATTAATATGGTCTCATTTTGATATATTTTTCGAATGAAAAAAAGTATTTTCAGTTTTTTTCGCATCTTCACACATTTAACTTGAAATAAACTCGTAACCAATTCAATAAAGTTTTCATATATTTTTCTTTTGTTTATTCTTTTAATGTAAATAGAAATTCGTATACGTAACGTTACCGATTTTTTGTGTAACGTTACCGAGTTTACTTTTTTGCCTTTGGGAGCAACAAAAATATATTTATCTGCAAATCAAATATGTATATCTATTCCCTAAACTTAAACTTTAAAATAATAGGCAGGACGAAAAATCAGGATTTCTAGATTCGCTGATTTAAACGAAAGAGTACAGTAAACTCTAAACTTACTTCCAAAATGTTGTAACGTTACCGACTGATTTAAACTCTTGTAACATTTAAGGTAGGAGTGATAGAAAAAAATTAAGTTAGTACAAAATATAATATCAGATACATATAAGATATAATAGTTTTTGCGTTTCATTTATGGAAATATGAACAAAAATGTGCGTAAAAACGTAACGTTATTGACTTTGTTTTTGGCCATATACATACAGCCAAAATATATATTAGATTGTTACGGATTTCTTTCTTCTTACTTTTCTTACAATTATTAACCCCTTTCAGGGTTTGAGTTTAGTGATGTGGAGCCGTCTGCATTGGTGCAAAAGCAAGGCGGTCCTTGTGCTGTGATAGCGCCTGTGCAGGCATACTTGCTTAAGATTATTATCATGGATATGCCAGGCGTCAGACTGTCAGAGGTGGGTATCCAACAAACACCCTGAAATGTAACTCTCTTTAACTTGCGTTTTAAATATGTAGATTTCCTACGATAAATGCCAAAACCTGCTTATTCAGGCCTTGTGCAACATTTTGAAGAACTGTCGAGCACCGCGCTACCGCATCGTTCATCTTTTGCGGCGTCGTGGAATTGGCTTAGAGGCTGGTCCTACCAAAGAGCGATCGCCATCCGCAACAGCGGCATCATCACTTTCAGCTGACGCTGCAGGGGAAACTGGATCCGAGGAGGCAGCAGGTGTAGAGCTGGCGGCGGAAGCAACTCCCGCGTTGGTCAAGGACTTGTGCCAAGAACACGGTTCCGATACGCAGGGCGAGCTTTCGCCGGATGAGTTCCACGATCGCCTTCACACGCTGCACTTCGACGAAATATCCGAAGTGGTCTGCTATTACATGGACAACTACGGCCAGCTGTCGCACACATACGGCGTCCTGCTGTTCATGTACTCGGTGTTCCTCACCAAGGGCTCGGAACTAGTTGCCGCCGACATATCGGACACATCAGAGCCTCTGATACACAGCACTTACGGATATGGCGCCCAGTCGCTTATTAATCTGATGCTAACGGGTCGTGCTGTCGCCCACGTCTGGGATAACGAGCAGGATGTCGGCGGACTGAAGCTGCGCGGCATTTGCGAGCAAAGCGACATCGGATTCATTACGCTGATGGAGCAAATGCGCTACTGCACTGTAGGCTCCTTCTTTAAGAATCCCCGCTACCCCGTCTGGGTGATGGGCTCTGATACGCATTTAACCGGTGAGTCCAACCTTTCCTTTATTATTTATTTATTTTCCACAATAATATATACCAATGTTATTTCAACCAATCAGAACTCCCTCAAAGTTCGTTACCCCAAAATATTTAATCTTTTCAGTGTGACCGCGTTTTAAAAACGTTCTTCGGCAATATTGAGAGGCATGTCATGCGGTCATACGTATTTTAAATCAGATTTTTCATGTTTGTTGACAATATATGTATTTAATTTGAAAGACGAGACACATCACAGATTTGCAGCTTATTTTTGGAATAGCTCAATGACCTCCGACGCCGTGGCCCAGATTCCCTCGATCATGTATACCGCATATTTTCCCCCTACTAGGTGTGCATGTTGCACAGGACAAGGGCTGCTCTACCGGCTGCTGCTAGGGATTCTGTTTGTACCAAATATAATTTACCACCATCTGGGTGGTGGCGGTGGTTGCCGCACCTATTCTTGTTGCCTTCAAATTGTTGGACTTTTGGAATGATTCGAAGCTACTTGGTTCTTAATGGATGCGCGACTCTTATTGTACACCATATCCTTGCTGGCATTCATTTGGCTAGAGTTGCGCTGGTACTGTTCCTGCGCCCGGTTCTGTCCATTACATGTTCTTCTCGAGGTCGTTCTCGACTATTGGTCTCTCACTCTCTCTTACTGTTCCTTCGCACATTTCAAAAATATAGATCGCCCCAAACACAATAATGTATGCAAAAGCGAGATCAGGAGTTTAGATGAGCAGATAAATTTGTAGTAATTTAATTTGTAGAGGCCAATTCAATGTTAAACATTTGAATAAATAAAGGCCTGAAAGGAAATAGGTCCCTCGATGTCATATTTGGTTATGACTTTGATGACCACTATGAGATGTGACGCTCGATGACTGAGATGAAGGCGTCAGAGGAGTGTCTGGCTGGACAAAACCTTAATTGCCAAGCTGGAAAAGGACATGTTCAACAATTGACAGAGCCGGGCTCAGGAGCAGTACCAACTCTAACCAAATGTATGCCAGCAAAAATATGTTGTACAATCAGAGTCTCGCATCCATCAAGAACAAAGTAACTTCGAATCATTTCACCAGTCCAACAATTTGGTGACAGCAGGAGTAGCTGGGGCAACCACCGCCACCACCCAGATGGTGGTTAATTCCATTTGGTAAGAACAGAATCACCAGCAGCAGCCGGTAGAGTGACCCTTGTCCTCGATCCAAGAAAGAATGTTGGATAGGGAGAAAAAGAGGCGGTTGTGCATGGTCGGTAGAATCTTTACGACGGTGTTGGTGGTCATTGTGCGCAAATGAGCTATTCCAAAACGAGACTACAAGTCTGTGCGAATGGTCTTTCAAATATATAATAATTAATTGTAAATATAAAACAGCTGATTTAAGATAGGTATAACCGCATCATTTACCTCCCAAAATGCCGAAAAGCGTTTTAAGAAGCGGTAACACTGGAAAAAGATTAAATCTTTCTGATTGCGAACTGTTTTATCTGCGTACTAGTCTACAAATTTTGTATTCTGTTCGTCACCACGCTGTCGAACTACCAAAAGTCTCTTCCTGGTATTTTCTAGTATTTTTTTTCGTTCGTTTGCGTACCGGCCTTTAAAACAGCGCTGCCGAAAAGTGTTTCTCGACTATTGACCTCTCGCTCTCTCTAACAGCATAGACATGCTACGCGTGTCTGAGTACGTAGCTTTAAGCAACACAGGACAATAAAAACAAGAAAGCTATATTTGAAGACCCGAAGTTGGTAGATCCTTGCAGTTTTCCAAGCTATTCACATTGCTGGTATAAAACTTTTATACTGTGGTACCCAGCTTATTTTAAAATCCCGTTAAATCCTAGTACTCACCAGCGTTAAACCCTTAGCTAGCTAAAAGGGTTTCATATTTCTAGTGTGACCGGTTTTATGGTGTTCACCGAAAATCCATACGAAACGGCCAAACGGCCATACTGTCAGCTGTGTTTGTTTTCAATTCAAATTAAACGCGGCCAATCGAACAAATTACTTCATTCGCAATTCTGGCCCGAAGGGGATAGTTCGTGCAACTGATGTGGATGAGCAGTGTGTGAATAAATCAAAAAATTAAAAAACCTGTTTTTTTCAAAACAAATTAAATAAAAATGTTGTAATAAATTAACGCATTTTTTTTATAAATTTATTTATTAACAAAAATTAATATATCTGGTCGTTAACAACAAATAAAACGGGTAAAATTACCCAACAAAAAAATGGCCTCCAAGGCCAGGGGCTCGGGCTCATCCTCGGAGCAAGCTTGTTTTAAAAATCCAAAATTTTCACCAATCTCAAAAAAAAAACGAGAAAGAAAGCTAACTTCGGTAAACCGAAGTTGGTATACCCTTGCAGTCTGCAATTGGATCATTGAAAATCGAACCATTTAAGTAATGTTGAAAAAACATCGAATTTTGTACATTTTACATTTTATGGTACATGTAGAATTTTACATTTTCATATAAATCGACCGATCGCTTCTATGGCAGCTATATGATATAGTGGTCCGATTTTAATGAAATGAAAACCGTAATTCTAGAACCATAAAAAACTGCTATATCTCAAAATTCATAAAAATACGTTGAAAAACAGAGAAGCTAAAATTTTTTTACATTAATTTCACCATCATTCCTATGGCAGCTATAGGATATAGTAGTCCGATTTCGATCGTTCCGACATATATACTGCGTGCTAAAGAAATAAGACTATGCTGAAAATTTCAGCTCGATAGCTCAAAAACTGATAGACTAGTTCGCGTAGAAACCGACAGACGGACAGACGGACAGACAGACAGACGGACATTGCTAGATCGACTCGGCTGGTGATGCTGATCAAGAATATATATACTTTATGGGGTCGGAGATGCCTCCTTCACTGCGTTGCAAACATCTGGTCAAAATTATAATACCCTCTGCAAGGGTATAAAAATAGTGGATCATAATCAGCAGCAGAAGGAGGCCAACGAAATTGACATGGAAGAGGTACAAGTAGCAGCAAAGCAGCAAGTAAGTGAGATTAACGTTACTGAAAAGAAAAGCAAGAGAGAGGCGGGAAGAGAAAACAATAAGGAACAGGCAAAATACGCTTTATTATAAGTTGTTGTATAATAAAGCGTATTTTGCCTGTTCCTTATTCCATAAAGGTCCGTTCGTTGTATACATAGACAAGATTGGTGCAACTAACACAGATAACAAATATACAAGAGCCCCGATTAATCCGTTAAAATTAAATGCAGTGCTTGTGAAGCTGAAAATAAAAGATATTGTTTCTGTGAGTAAAATAGGATATGGACGCTGCAAAGCTGAGTGTAAGTCAGCTATGGCAGCTAATAATATTTTATCATCAGATCTTAAAAATAACGGGTATGAACCCAAAATATTTAAACATTTTTTTTTTCATGGGCATAATTTTTAATATTCGCGCGGAATTTTCTGACGCGGAGCTAAAAGAGTACATTTCCTCTTCAGTGCCTATTCACGATGTGATCGGAGTGAAGACGAGAGATAGGGAGAACAAAGAGAATTTTATAAATCCTATAAGAGTCAAAATCTTATTTAAGGGAGCGCAAATCCCAAATGAAATTGTGTTTTTGTACACTAAAGTCAACGTTAACCGTATGTGCCGTTCATTCAGTGTTTTAGGTATTTTCGGGTTGGGCACTTCGCCCAACACTGTAAACAAGAAGAGCAAAAATGCAGTAAATGCTCGCTCACTCATAGCAAAGAGCAGCAATGCTCACAAGTAATTTGTGTCAACTGCAAACAGCAGCATATAGCTACCTCTCTGGACTGCCCAGCACGAAAGAGAGCGTATGCTATTCAAAAGTGTATGACACTCGAAAACCTCTCCCGTAACGAAACCAAAACAAGATACCCCTCTCTGTTTCAAATTTTAGACGAAGTGGATGTTAATGATATTACCCAATTTCCTCAACCGAAATGGCAGAAAAATTCCCACTTTACAAAACAACACCAATTTAGTTTCTGAATTTAGCTTAAACCAATTATCCTCCGACATTTCATCTTTTTTAGTTAATGGAACCACAAATCTAGTACCTGAATCTAGAAATTTGTTAGAGAACTTAAGAAATATAATTAAAATGACGAACTCTAAAATAGATTTGTTCAAAATTAATCAAGTTATTCAAATTATTTTCGATATTAAATTTTAATTTTTTTTTTTTTTTATTTGTTAATTAATTAATTAATTTATTTATTTTATTTTTATTTATTTTTTAAAACAAATTTTATGTCTTTTATTTTTATTATAATTAAAAACTACTTAACAATGTCTTTAAAACTGCTACAATACTATATTCAGAGCCTAACGGCTAATAATAACAAACAACTGCTAGAACTTCTCTTAGTTAATAATGACATAGACATTGCAATGCTTTCAGAAATCTGGATAAATGACAATTCCATGTGCAGCTTAGTTAATTATAATTTTGTTTGTAAACCACGTTCCGATGGATATGGTGGTGTAGGTATATATTTGAAAAAACATATCCGTTTTAGACAAATTAACTGCAATAGTAATATAGAAGGAATAGGCATTTTTACGACCAACTTAAAGCACAATGTCAGTGTTTTCAGCATTTATGCTGCACCCAATTCAGACAATAGTTCCTTTGAGCGGGGTTGCAATGATATTCTTAACATTGCAGCCCAATCGAAGGGACTAGCTATCATAGGAGGATTTTAATGCTAAATCAAGCGTTTGGGGAAATAATGTTCAAGACGGTAGAGGTGGCATTTTGGAGAATGCCCTTCTTAGCTCAGGCTTTTTTGTCTCAAGCCTAATATGCAGACACTAAAACAGTTCGCAACCCGAAAAAGATTTAATCTTTTTCCGGTGTGACCGCTTCCTAAAACACTCTTCGGCATCTTAAATCAGCTGTTTTATATTTACAATTATGTGTTTTATATTTGAAAGACAATTGGCACAGACTTGTAGTATCGTTTTGGAATAGCTCATTTGACACAATGACGAATGACCGCACAATGACCACCAACGCCGTCGCCCAGATTCTCTCGACCATGCACAACCGCCTCTTTTTTTCCCTATTACTTGTCCAACATTCTTTTCTGGATCGACGACCAGGACAAGGGCTGCTCTACCGGCTGCTGCTGGTGATTCTGTTCTTACCAAATGGAATTAACCACCATCTGGGTGGTGGCGGTGGTTGCCGCAGCTACTCCTGCTACCACCAAATTATTGGGCTGGTGAAATGATTCAAAGTTACTTCGATCTTGTTGGATGCGAGATTCTGATTGCACACGATATCTTTGCTGGCATACATTTGGTTAAAGTTGGTACTGCTCCTGCGCCCGGTTCTGTCCATTGCTGGACATGTCCTTTTCCAGCTTGGCAAGGTTTTGTCCACCCAGACACTGCTCTCACTGCGGCCTCTGTATGTACATCTCGAGCTCGGCAATGGAAGATTTGTCCAGCCAGACACTCCTCTAAGCAGCAGCGGGCGGTGGCCGTCGCCTCTGACCCCTTTATCTCAGTCATCGGACGTGACATCTCATAGTGCTCATTAAAGTCATAACCAAATTTGACATCGAGGGACCTTTTTCTTTCCAGACCTTTATGTAAATGTTTAATATTGCCCAAATCCCTTATCATTGAATTGGCCTCTACCAATTTAATTATTATAACTTTATCTGCTCTTCTAAACGCTTGGACTGGGCTTTTGAATACATTATTGTGTTTGGCGGGATTTATATTTTTGAATTGTGTGAAGAAACAGTAAGCGAGAGTGAGAGACCAATAGTCGAGAACGACCTGTTTTATTAAATTTTTTATTCTGTTCGTCACCCCGCTCTAGAAATACCAAAAGTTCCTTCCTGGTATTTTCTAGTATGTTGTTCGTTTGTCTGCGTACCGGCCTTTAAAACAGCGCTGCTGAAAAGTGTTTCTCGACTATTGACCACTCGCTCTCTCTCACTGCTTAGAAGCGCTGTTCGCGTGTCTGAGTACGGAGCTTCAACAATGGTTCTCCAACTTACTCCCACAACCCTACCTACAGATCGGCAACAGACATTACCTTATTAAATAACAACAACTTAAACGTAAAATGGACAGCATTCAATTCTAAAATTTCAAATAGTTATCATTTTCCTATAATAATCGAAATAGACAAATTTTCCTCATCTGTGATATATAAAAAACCGAACCACAAAAAAATTCTCAAAAACTTCTCGAAAATTCAAATTTCAACAATAGACAATTTAATAATGACATCTAAGACAATTCACTCTAACAATTCAATTGACATTGACGCAACCAAAAAATATTTTCCTAAAAAATACTGGGACGATAATTGTGATAAACTATTTAGATTAAGAAATGCGAGTAGGCAAAAATATTATAAAACTAAGCTTCATTCAAATGCTATTGTTTATATCAATAGTAATAGAAAAGTAAATAATTACTTTTATAAAATGAGAAAAGAAAATTTAAATAATTTAGCAGAAGAAATTTTAAACCCCTCTTCACCAAATAAAATGTGGAGTAAAATTAAGTCGCTTAAGCTTTACAAACTAATAAAACCCTTCAAAAGTGCAATATCAGACTCTGAACACGTAGAATTTTTAAACCAAATAGCCACAGCCCCTAACACTGCGGAATGCTCAGAGAGCCTCTTCCGTTTCGATCTTCTTTACACATATAATGACTACAACTTCCAGACACATGAACTTCTTGTCTTCCTAAATACCCGTAATCCTGACTCAGCTAGACCTAGACAATATTTCATACAGAATGCTGCTAGCACTTCCACTGGAATAAATAGCAAATTTTGGTATCCCTGCTAGATGAAAAGTTAGACAATGGTCTAAGGGTCCAAAAAAAATCTAGACTCTTCCATTATTACCAACAACAGACCTATCTGTCCCTAAGTGTTGTTGTCAAGTGCTTAGAAGGTTTGATAAAACTGAGAATGGAAGACATATAAATAAAAATGAAATTATACCTCCCAGATCCTATGCTTTTAGGAAAAACTACTCTACGGCACAGTGCATCTAAAAAAAAAATCCAAAAGCTCGTGGTTTCCATGTAACAGCTGCTGTTTTAGATTTAAGTAAAGCTTCTGACGCAGTGAATATTCCCATTTTGGGTCAGAAACTTATAGATTTAGGATTTAATCATTCGCATATTACTACTGTGGGCAAAAAGTAAGGTGAATTTTCAATTTAAAATTCGCGGGCTTAAGATGGCGGACTAGTTTTTTTTTTTTTTTTGAGTTNTTTTTTTTTTTTTTTTGAGTTGGTAGGACTGTTGATGACATCTCGCGGTAATTTCATGTAAATGTCAGTATCAGAACTATATTTACGCTTGTGTTTACCAAACGGTCAAGAGTGCATTTGTCGATTTTACAATGTCTGATTTAATTGAGCAGAGAAGTGCCATCAAATTTTGTTTGCGGAATGAAATTTCGGTTGCGGAAACGTTGAGGATGTTGCGGGTGGCCTTTGGTGATTCTACTATGTCCCAGAAAAATGTTTATAAGTGGGTCGGGAACGTGTTGATGACTTGGAGCGCTCCGGACGACCATCGACGTCAACAGATGACAGTTTTTTAGATTTTCGTGGTGTGGTGCACTATGAATTCATTCCACCTGGCCAAACTGCTAATAAGGAATATTATTTGAGCGTTATGCGTCGTTTGCGTGAAGCAATTCGTCGAAAAAGACCAGAATTATGGGAGAACAACTCTTGGTTTTTGCACACGATAATGCACCGTCGCACACTGCACTCGTTCTTCCTGACCATTTCGCCAAGAATTCGACGCATATCGTTCCGCAACCACCGTATTCTCCTGATTTGGCTTCGTGTGACTTCTGGCTATTCCCAAAACTCAAGAGACCACTCCGGGGAACGCGTTTCGAGTCGATTGAAGAGATAAAAGCGGAATCGACGAAGGCGCTAATGGCTATACCGGAAAGGGACTATTTGGCCTGTTTCGAGGATTTGAAGAAACGTTGGCATAAGTGTATTTTATCGGGAGGGGATTACATTGAAGGGGATGAAATTGATTCAGGAGAATAAATAAAAAATTTTCACTTTACAAACAAATTCACCTTACTTTTTGCCCACAGTAGTACATTCCTTATACATTTTCTTAGTAAAAGAATTTTAACCATTGCTCAAGCTGAAATAACAGTAGATAAAGGGGTCAGTCAGGGAAGCTGTCTAAGCCCAATCCTTTTTAATCTTTACACAGCTGATCTTCATAGTTTAAGTAACAATTCTGACAGTATCCTTTTTCAATACGCTGACGTTTTCTTCCTTGTCTGTTACGACATAGTTTTCTCGACGGCTGAAGAGTTATTCGAAAATAGAGTTAATAGCTTTAGGGTAATGTGCAATAAAATCAACTTGACCTTTAATGCGGACAAATCTTCCACTATTCACTTTAAGAAGGCCACTAAGGGTATTGTGCAATAATATTATTCTTAAAAATGTAGATAGTGTTAATTACCTAGGTAGGTTAATTAGTGCCAATAACTCCTCCGTCCAGCACATTAAAAAAACGATTTCCAAATCAAATCAGGTTAACATGTTCCTGCAAATGTTAAGTGGTTGCCGCTTTGGAGTGCATCCAAGAAAATCGTTCCTCTTTTACAAGTTGTTTATTAGATCTAGATATGAATACCCCAGATCTTAATTTTCCAACATTTCAAAAGAAGTGCAAAAATGTATCAATACGCATGCCAACTTCCATCTTAGGAAAACTCTAGGGCTCATCAAATCCACGCCAAAAAATATAGTATAATCTATAATCTTGCAGCCGAACTCCCACCAGAGTATAGAATTAAATTTGGGTAATTTTCTATTAACGGAGCCCCTTCCAAAAAATTTAAGTAATTTGTTTGTTAGCCCGCGTTTAATTTGAATTGAAGCACAGCTGATAGTATGGCCGTTTGGCCGTTTCGTACGGATTTTTGGTGAACACCATAAAACCGGTCACACTAGAAATATGAAACCCATTTAGCTAAGTACTCACCAGCGCTAAACCAAATGAGTGCGAGCGAGAGCCAAATACACTTTTTCGGCCCTCTTAGCAAGGTTGGAACGCAGATGAGCTAAGAGAAATACTATAATATACTAGAATGAACATCGCGCTATATATTTTAAATCGGATGAGTCTTCGCAAGGGTGGCGCGAGAGAAAGGAAATATCTGATAATATATTTTTTCCCGCGGGCCAAAATTATTTTGTTTACAATACAATTAAATAAGATCCAATTATGTGGGATCTTGACCATAAAATAAATAAAAATAAAAATATTAAAATTAAATTAGGTCTTAAAATATGTGATTTCACAGGGAAATAGCAAATTAAACAAATATATTTCTTAAATAAATATCTTAACCCTTTGGACCCCACCGTTGCCTGTGAGCAACTTCGGAAGCTTATAGTCTAACCACCCGCTTTCAATTAAATTTAGTTCGCTATTTTAATGTAGCTGTAGTTTCATATACATATGTATATTCATTTCCAATAAATATAAAATTATATATATATATATATATTTTTTTTAAGATTTAGATTCAACGACAATATAACTAGAAGTGAAAAAACGGATGTAACATGTTTTTTAAAATGTAAAAATCCTTTTATTTTTTGTTTAATTCATTTGTTAAAAAAAAATTATGTAAACTAATTTTCAGAAGTCTTTTCTAAATTATATTTATTTTTCATTTCTTAAGCAATTTTTTTTATTTTACATGTATAATTTTACATTTTCATTTAAATCGACCGATCGCTTTTATGGCAGTGATCTTTATGAAAATAAAACCGTAGTTCTAAAACCGTAAGTGGGCTATATCTCTTAATTTATAGAAATATGTTTTAAAACAAAGAACTTAAATTTTTTTTACATACATTTTGCTATAATTTCTATGGCAGCTATAGGATATAGTGGTCCGATTTTGGCCGTTCCGACATATATTGTGTGCTAAAGAAATAAGACTTTGTTAAAAATTTCACCCCATAGCTCAAAACTGAGAGACTAGTTCGCGTAGAAACCGACAGTCAGACTCGCCTGGTGATGCTGATCAAGAATATATATACTTTATGGGGTCGAAGATGCCACCTTCACTGGTTGCAAATATCATGTCAAAATTATAATACCTTCTGCATGGGTATATTTAACATCCACATTGATAGGCGTGGCGACTTCAAATTTTGTTTAAATACTTCTTAAAGCAATACAAAAAGAATAGAATAATAAAAAAAATTTAGTTTTACCAGGGAAAAAGTTGGGGTCGAAAGGGTTAAATGATTTTTAAAGCCGCGGGGTCCAGCTCCCGATGCCGCCGACGAGGACGAGCTTTGATATTTTTTCTTTAAGCTCCGTACTCAGACTCGCGAACAGCGTTTCTAAGCAGTGAGAGAGAGCGAGAGGTCAATAGTCGAGAAACACTTTTCAGCAGCGCTGTTTTAAAGGCCGGTACGCAGACAAACTAACAACAACATACTAGAAAATACCAGGAAGAGACTTTGGGTATTTCTAGAGCGGGGTGATGAACAGAATAAAAAATTTAATAAAACGATCGTTCTCGACTATTGGTCTCTCACTCTCGCTTACTGTTTCTTCACACAATTCAAAAATATAAATCCCGCCAAACACAATAATGTAAGATTGGTATGACCGCATCATTTACCTCCCAAAAATGCCGAAGACCGTTTTAAGAAGCGGTCACACTGGAAAAAGATTTAATCTTTTTCGGGTTGCGAACTGTTTTACTGTCTGCGTACTAGGCTTTAATATACACTATTTCAAAGCTCCAATGCTCCATGGATGATTAATGAGTCCTTAAATGGGTCGGTTAAATTTGAAGAGGACACGCTGTCCACGTCGTCCAAGCGTCGCAAAAGAAAGCCTAAAATTATCGCTTTCGGCCACGCTATGTTGGACGCCGTCCCAATTCAAAACATAGGCGGATCAGCTGTTCAAGAATGTAGATGGAACAGTGGAGCCACCGACGGCCCATTCTCGAAAATACTGAGCAGTGGAACAAGGCTATTACTGTGTCATCATTTTTAAATAAGAAATGTATTTCCATCGATTTTGTTTCCGTATCCGTGTTCGACGTCTAATTTTTTTTCAAAAACGCATTCTGCAGTCGTTGTTTTCTGATCTTTATTTTCAACTCACTTGGAATATTTTCATCAAAGTTTTTCCTTTTCTTGTGAAGGGGTAAGCCAATATTTACAAAAACTCCATCCACTTTTGGGCTCTCAGTCATAAACTAATCAAAGTATTTTAGATTATTATTTAAGTGTATTATTTATTTTTCTATCGAGTATACCCACAAAGAAATATATACTTTTGTTAATTTTGAACTTTAAGTACCGGTCGCGGGCGTACGATTTTTCCATATGTTTTTAAACTCACGTATCCCTATGAATAACTTCACATTTTCTTTTGAAAAATCCCTTATTTTTTCAAATAAAAGATTAAAAATACGATGATTATGATTAAGTTTTCGGTCGTGGTTGACAATTTAGTAGATATGCCCATATGTAGTATTTGAACAAAATCGAAATGTATTAATAATAGTCATGTTTGAAAGGCTTAAACTCGATCGGAACTAGTACTGCACGAATCCATAGCTCTCATACCCTTATAGGGTATTACAATTTTAGTCATAAGTTTGCAAAGCAGTGAAGGAAGCATCTCCGACCCCATAAAGTTAACATATTCTGGATCAGCATCACCAGTCGAGTCGATCTAGCCAAGCTCGTCTGTCCGTCTGTCTATTTCTACGTAAACTAGTCTCTTAATTCTTGAACTATCTGAATGAAACTTAGCAGATTGTTTTTATTTATATTCCCCTAAATATATATGCAGCTGCGAAAAAATAATAGCTCCGCCAGTATGAGCAATTTTTAAATAGATGTCCAGCTCACAATTTTATGTTGGAAAAATATTGAATACACTTTTAGAAATGGGAGACTATAGCTAATCTAGAAATGAGTCAAATTATAATCATATAATAAGTTTTCAAGTTATTTAAGAAGCTTTCCTAAAAATTACCAAAATTGGCAAAAAAAATATAATAACACTAATTCGTGGAAATTTATTTTAAAATTAAAAAATGACGAAACCGTAAAACAAATTTTGAGTTAGTCGTATCGAGTTAATAAAACTTAGTTTATCTTCTTCATTTTATAATTAATTAAGTATCATTTATAGCCAATAACAGATGCTAAACTCCTCGGCATAGCGTCAAGAAGGTCCTGGCATCGTTTCTGGGAAACTTTTCTTCAGGACTCAGGACTTCAGGAACTGCCCAATTGATGTAAGATCACAGATTTTCGATAACATTAGGGTCAAGCGACTGTAAAGGGCGCTTCAAAACTAACACAGAGGCGTTACATTGGCTTTATCCTATTTTTTTTTGTTTGGGGCTAATGTCCTGTTAAAAGACCCTTAAAAGTGGGATTTCATATTCTGCAAAGGATAGCATTATTATATTTTAAATATTCGAGCACACTTGCTAATCTCCTATTTCATAGTATAGAAAGCAGGTCTATATCAGTACACTTGGACCTCCAACTTAATGGCTGTTGTGGTATACTAAGGTTGGTGTTTTATGCTTTTTATATGTTGGACATATGATCGAGATCCCTTTCTGACCAAAAAATTCCATAATTATTGGTATGTGGAATTTTCATGCTCCTAGGCTAATGTCCTGTGGCTAGCAATATGCCTCTCATTTAAAGGTGGGTTTTTTTTAGGCTGCAGACTTTTGGGCTATATTCCCTGAGACATGTGTGAACTGTTTGCTCTATTGCATCCGTTTTAGGCTACTTTCAAACTCAGTAGATGACATGAAAAGATCCATCTTGCTCTCAGAAATCAACATATTGACATGAAAAGGGGTCAGGAATTGTTTTTCTTCACGTTCTATTATTTTATTAATATATTTTACCAATTGACCAATTTCTTCTGTTTGATTTTTATTTATATTTAGTTAGTTTTGTTAATAACACGTTTTTCCGCAGCGCACTGCGTCCCACGTCCTATTATAATGTTTTTTACTATTGTTTAGGATCAAAACAATTTAATCATAATCAAATCTAATAAACAGTGCATTTTTTTAAAGGCAATTAATAATTGTTGTAGTGGTGCTATTATTTTTTTCGTTATTTTTACGGTCTTTTTCAACAAAATTAAAAAAAAAATAGTTAGGCAGGAATTTTAAAAGCAATATCATATTTAATTTTTAGATGGGGATACTAAACACTAAAATAAAAATCAAAATTAAAAAAAAAACAAGTGTAACATTATTTTATTTTATCGAAAACAAAATGTGCTCCATCGGTGCTATTCTTTTTTTCGCAACTGTGTACACGTGTATGTCGGAACGAGAGACCACTTTAAATTATAATTATAGCTGCCATAGAAACGATCGGCTCAAATTAGCCGATTTTCGTAGTTGTTTTAAAGATTTCTTATTAAAACTATATATGTATATGATTCTTTATTTTTATTTTTATTATTATCTGAAAGGGTATAAAAACTTCGGTTTGGCCTCCGCCATACTTGTTTTGAATTTATTTTATAATGTTATTTATGCCTTTAATTTTTTTTATTAGTTAATTTATTTATTTTACTTGTTTACTTAACGCGAAATAGGTAAATTGACTACAATCGATATATTTTTGTTAAATTTTTAAATTTACTTAAGAATATTATTAACAAGAAAGGAAGTTAACTTCGATAAGCCGAAGATTGTATACCCCCACAGTTAGATCATTAAAAATTTAGAATTTTTTTTAAAATTTAATAACGTATTTATTTACATCGACTCTTCGGACATTCCCCTTAGGGCCTGCCTACTAAGTTCGAGTTAAGTTTTTGAACTAACTCTAGCTTTACAGAAATGTCTTAATGTAACCTCGAATGCGCTGCTGTCCGCCAGCTTTCCCGTGGGAAGTGCTTTCTTGGCGTCTCGTGTCCCGCGACCATTTCGCGACCGCTGGCGTTGACCGACTTGCTGACCAGTGCACCTGTACCGGTAATTCGCGCGGGTGTCAGGTATCTGCACGCGCATCCAGCTGTCCCATATTTTGGTCGGCAGCCGATGTCGGGTCGTTCGCCTTAACTCTTCCCACCTTTAAACGAGGACCGTCCTCGAGCTTCCCTAGTGTCATCTTTAACATCGCTGTTAATAGCCCCCTGCCTTTTCCCCCTGAGCTTTTTTATGTGTCTCAGATTTAGTAGATTCATTTCGTGGAGAAACGGCAGACTTAGTTGTTCATTGAGGCCCTTAATATTTATTAGTGACACAATCGAGACAACTGGCTTCTTCATCAAAAGCCCGTAATGGTCTTGGTATAGAGACTCGTTTAGGGTGACAGTGTTGTCGTTGGTCACCAAGAAGTTGCCTGTAACCGTCTATTTAAGGCCATTGCTGTCTCCAATCTTAACAACAGCGTCGATGAGCATATTAGGAATTAAATGAAAAAATAATTTTAAAAAACTTGCTTCGGTTGGGAATCTTGGTTGGTGCGGTTGGCGTTCTAGAAATGCGAGTATACTTTTAATAGATTTATTTCCTATAAACAAAATATCGGAGACGATTCAACTAATTAAAAATGCCAAATGTCAGAAAAGAGTTAGATTCGAATCAGACATAGTCCACATAAAGTACGACCATTTCTATAGAATAAAACGCTCTTTCCTGACTCTTGTTTGGGCACTTTATGACGGTGAAAACGGTCAGAATATGTTCATATTGCTTGCTGGGATGTTTTTTAAACGAACTAAACTAAAAATCCAAACAAAAGTAACCAATAAGCATCGAAAAGGTGCAGCAGAAAAGTGAACTAATGGACACGCACCTGAACAACCTAACGAAAATGCATCGCTGACATCGGAAACTATACATTTTTTTTATTTTGATGTTTTTATCAATTTTGCAAACATCTGACCAAAGTTATAATACTTTCCTCAGAGTATATAATTTATATACGTGGGCTGCTACATATATTTCTGGCCTAATAATGAAAATACGAATATTTATTAAGGAAAATAGTTTTATTGTTTTTCAAAATATTCTCCATCAAGATTTACACACTTTTGCATGCGCTCAAACCAATTTTCGAAGCACTTTTTCCACTCTGATTGACACACCTCAAAAACATGGTTTTTGAATGCTTCAACAGCATCTTCTGGCGACGAAAATCGTTGACCACGCATTTTCTTCTTGATGTGAGGGAATAAAAAGAAGTCATTTGGTGCCAAGTCAGGACTGTACGGCGGATGACCCATCAATTCGACGTTTTGGCCAGTCAAAAAGGCGCTGGTTTGAGCCGATGTGTGAGAGCTCGCATTGTC